>OU426980.1:81169587-81442087 GCA_911387785.2 Aelia acuminata
AAGGGTCCTAGGTACCCTAAGCTGTAATTTATGAATCAACATTATATCTTCAGTACTAGCTCTTTTTCGTAACAATTTTTCAAGAAACATTTTTAGCAGTCATTATTCTACTGATAGTTATTTAAAGCCAATATATCTGCAAACATATTCAGATAGCAAACCCAAAATTAGACAAAAATTAAGAATGAAATAACGGACTTTATATTACAAAATCAAAGTTAACACGTTCGGTGTCCACAACCTGCCTGGCGGGTGCACCTATGTCTCTGATATGAAACAATTTTTTATTGACCATGGAGCAGAAGGTATTTTCATTAATTCATTGGAACAGATCCTGATGTTGTTTTATGCAGACGATATTGCTATATACTGGCTACTTCCGTTCTAGATGTTCAATTCAAAATAAACATTCTTCAAAAATACTGCACTGAGAATCTTCTGCAATTAAATACGAAAAAAAACCGTTATAATGCCATTTCATAGGGGCTCTATGAGTAAGAGAAATATGAAAAAAATTTATTACAATAATGAACTATTGGAATATGCAAAGCAGTATCAGTATCTGGGTATTATGTTCAGGTTCAGATAAGTTCAGCAAAGCTGCAGATGCTGCAGCCTCTAAAAGCCATATAGCAATAGCAAAGATTTTCAAACTAATGATAAAAAGCAAAAGTGACTCTTGGGAAACAAAAATTAAACTTTTTAAGTCTATTGTTACAGGAACATTGCTTTATGGAAGTGAAGTTTGGGGTTTGCCTCATGGGGATGTGGTCGAGAAAGTTCAACTGAAATTCTTGAAATGCCTTCTACAGCTTCCTAGGAATACCCCGAATTCATACATGTGATTAGAAACTGGCTGCAGATATTTAAAACTAGATATCTTTAAACGGGCATTAAACTGGTGGTATAAAATCCTTAGGATGCAGGAAACTAGATTACCTTTGATTTGTTTTAAAAGGCTGTTAAAACTTGCTGAAAACAGAAACATCCCATTTAATTGGGCTTCAGAATTAAAAAATATTAAGATTTCTATTGGAGCTGAAAATGTATGGATGAGTCAAGATCCAAATATTCTGTTGAAGAGAAAGGATTCCTTAATCACAAGTTTGGACAGTCACCTTTTGAGCAAGGACATAGACATTGTTTCTAAATCAAATTACAGCATACATTTCAGGAACCTATCAAATCTTGCTTTTGGTGAAGACTACCTAAGGTTTCGTTGTCATATAAATAAAATCAGGACAATCTCTCAGGTTAGGTTAGCAGGAAATAAATTTCAAAGATTGATTATCAGTGGATCTATTTTTAGTTTTGATCCCCATTCCAAATGCCCACTCTGTAATAGTAAAGAACCTGACAACCTTAAACATTTTTTTATTTCATGTCCCATATTAGCTCCCATAAGATCCCAATTTCTACAATTTTATATAAATCTAGATCTCAGTCCCGATTTAATGTTTGAGAATTTGTTCACAATTGACATTATAAAGAAAATTAATAATATTTTCATTTATATTAAACAAAGTACAAAAATAAGAAGCTTCATCATGTACGAATAACTTTTATTTTTAGGGTTTTTGAAATTAATTCAATGGAAATTATTTGATTTATTTTAAGCTTCTGATGGGTAAATACTTGTGTAAGATGTACATATACTTTTTAAATAAATGTCTGCTTGTTCTTATCTTTATAAATGTAATATTACTTATATATAATTATGGAAGGAGAGGAGCAATTTTCTGAAGAAGATGAATGTTTATTTCATTACCTAGTTATGTATAATTCTGTTTTTTTCCCCTCTGTATTATTTTTTTATTCCGATACAAATCAGTGTAAAGTTAATTTTGTTCATTTATATATACTTTTATTTATTTTATTATTATGATGTATATTTTTTTGTATGTAAAACTTATTAATTTATTTGTATGTACAATTTATGCCTGGAGAACTCCTTGCTACAAGATGTAAAATCTTAAAAGCAATAAAGAGAAAAAATTTGAAAAATATACTTTAAATACAGAATGATATTTATCAATGGGTTTCTTGAATTTAAGTAGCATAACTAATTTGTTTAAAGAAATCAAAATCAAGTTTTTTTTTTATTTAATAAATATTAAAATGCTTCATTGGTTCTTATCCGTAGCATATCTGGAGAGCATAATTTTTTTAGGAGTTCCCTCATGATGAGTACCTCATTTTATATTAATTTTTACTTAATTAAATAATAATAATCCTCCAAAGACATAAGAACATGGATTTATTTTATTTCCAAAGTTTCTTTTATTTTTAAAATTGGCTTATTATAAATTTAATTTTAATAATTTATCTTTAGAGGGGTTCAGTGATTGATAGGCCCAATGGAAGGGTCTAGGTACCCTAAGCTGTAATTTATGAATCAACATTATATCTTCAGTACTAGCTCTTTTTCGTAACAATTTTTCAAGAAACATTTTAGCAGTCATTATTCTACTGATAGTTATTTAAAGCCAATATATCTGCAAACATATTCAGATAGCAAACCCAAAATTAGACAAAAATTAAGAATGAAATAACGGACTTTATATTACAAAATCAAAGTTAACACGTTCGGTGTCCACAACCTGCCTGGCGGGTGGGTGCACCTGGCCTAAACTCAGAGGCCCAAGACCCGCCAGGCGGGTGCACCTACCCATTGCCTTCCCGGCTACCTGGATTGGCAGGGGCCTCTCGTTTTTACTTCATTTTACTCTGGGGCCTCTCACAGAGTAGTCGCTCTGTATTGAAAGTTTTGGTTTCTTGAAAACTTTTTTTTTTGAGACGTGGCAGTGTGTTTTGTTTAGTGCTACACTTCTTGGAGTACCAGTCCCTTTTACAAGTAAGTTGATTTTTTTTATTTATTAATTTTGATGTCTTGGAAGACTCATACTTGTTTCTCAATTTGTGATCGATTTATATTTATCTTTATGTACTTTTTTTGCATAGTAACGTGATTTTCACAAATATTGATTGTAATTTATTGTATGTATTGTAATTTGTTTTTCAATAAAAAAAAATAGTGTATAATTTATATATATATATTTATTTAATAAAAATGAATGTAATTTATTTTATTTTTTTATTAAATATTTTTCCTCTACCTTCCGATAAATAACCTTCTCCAATTCTCCCCTTTATCTGTCCATATATCCCTGTGGGGATTTATAAAAAGTAAAAAAAAAAGGTAATTTAGAAATAATTTTTCATACCACCCAGTAAAATAATAAAAAAAAAAAAGAACTAAGAAAAAAATATATGAACCCCCCCTAAAATTTGAAAAAAATTGTACATGCATTTTACATTAGTTGGGTTATTGAAAGAAAATACCATTTCTCACATTTAATTAAAAATTACGCTCTAAAAACTGATTTCATTATAGAAATACGAAGGTACGTATGTGGCCCACGTCCCGCTAGGCAGGTCGTGAGTTACCACGTGGCCCACGACCCGCCTGGTGGGTTGTATGTAAAAAAATGATAAATGATAGTTGCATTGATGTTATAATGATCGATTTGATTTATTAAAGTGTTATTTACAAGAATGAATAAAAAAAACCATTGGGCCCCCAAGGATGTATGCTTATTGTTAGTGGGCTTTGAATGTGTTAATAAGCACACTTATATATTTAAAAAAGCTGTCATTTTTACAATGCCCTGCCCACTTCAATCTTGGACGAGGAGTGCAAGCCCTTCCTGGAAGGCTACTATAGATGAGATTCCACAGAGGAAGAAATTTGTAGAAGGAAATTTGCAGAAGAAGGAATACAATCTGTGATGTTTGCAACAATCTGGGATGGTATGCAGATAGCTTAACATCCAACTGCTGAAAAACCCATATTGTCTTAAAAGGCAATACATAAATATTAGAAAGCGCTAGAAAAGCTCGGGAACAATTTTCTAGCTCTGGCACCATTAATGATTTTAAAAGCCGTTACTTGAGGTTAAAATTTATTCCACATTTTCCTTTTCCTTTTTAGTGATGTAAAACTATTGATAGACTCAACTATGGAGAGTTTCAATAGTATCAGACATAAAATTATCGATACTATCGATAGTATGTTGTGACCTGGGATGTTGTAGAGTAGTTGAATTTTTCATTTGTAACTATAGAAATTATAGTGCAAGTTTTCATTTGCATGTTTTTATCTTTATAATTAGGGAATTAGATAAACATTTCATTATATAGAAGTTGGGCTCCATTATAGCTCGAGGTGATTTTTGTCGATTTCAAGCTTGGTTGTAACCGCAAAATATAAAATCGTTCAAACAGTCAACAAAACTGGATTTTGAGGAAAGTAATACCGACCCTCTTCAAGAAAACATGTATCCAAGTAGTTGTTGACAAAAGTGATTTGTACGATACAAGATGTGACAACATTCAGAATGCGATCCTCGAATATGTCAAAGGAATTTGTTTTGAAAGTGTAGAATACTCTCCCTGAAGAGATAAGGACATATTTGTGACATTTACCTTGAAACGTGCATACTTCACGATCAAAAAGAGAACAATAAGATAAGAAATAAAAGAATTAAAAAGAGAGGTTGAAAATGTTTTGTTTCGAAAAATGTAATTTGTTTTCTATGTCATTGAACAAGTAATTTTCAAGTCAAAGAACTGGCAGGCAATCGATTGTTTTATTAGCATATTATTCCATCAGGTTGGAGGAGCTATGAGCAAACTATTTAATTTTGCAGTAGAATTCCTCATGTTTTTACCTTTGACAAATTTATATGTCCTTAGTCTACCAATGGTTTTTCTATCATAATTTGTAATTATATAATTGAAAATCCCATAGCATGGCCTTCCTGCATTTTAAATTCAATCAGCATGGTGCAAGGATGACTCCGGTCATTTAATTTTAAGTTTATATTCTTTTATTGAGTAGATAAGGATTTTTTTTAAATAAATATAATTACACAGTAAAATTTTGTTCATTTTCCATTTAGATGAATTATAAAGCACATGAGTGCTTAGAGACAGAGGCTATCACTTTTTCCCTTTAAAAACAAACGTCAAAAAAACTATGGATAGTCTCGAAAGTTTACAACTATCAATAGAACTATTGATAGTTCTACATCAGTAATACTATTCCTCTCCTTATTCGTCTAAATGGCAGTAGTTCAGGAGCCAGATGCAGAAAATCTCATCTATAGAACATACACCTACAAATTTCAGCATAGTTAGAAACAACAGAGTTAAGTGCGAAACAGACCGTCTGGCAGCGATAAAATTCTTACTAATGCCTTACTAATTTGAATAATTAATTTTTTCACAAAAATTCACCCATAAAACATACGGCTGGAATATGGCTTAATCGTTAGGTTTTTATTTCTATAGAAAGGGAAAAATCGTCTGGCAGCGATAAAACTCTTACTAGTGCCTGCCTGACGCGCGCGAGAATCACAAAAACTCACCCATAAAACATACGATTCATTCTTGTGCCAACTGATTCAAAAAGGTTCCTAAATACGAAATTCGGTCGTCTGGCTGGTTAAAAATTCTTACTATTTTCCGCCAGAAGAGTTTATAAGTCAAGTCGTTCAGTTCCAGGTGAAAATTAGCGTTATTTTTCAATTTAATTTTATTTATGAGCATTTCTAAATGTTCCTAGAAATTATTTTTAGGTTCCTAACATTCATATTTAGCAAAAATAATTATTACTATCTATGTTAATTATTTATATCGGGTTGAAAAGCAGCAAATGCATACTACCAAGTATTATTTCTTGGGACAATGAGGAGTTATTGTCCAGTCCATGTATTTTTTTTGCCCCAAAATAACTTCCTGTATGATCATTGATTAGTCAATGTGAATATATAAATGTAATGTTTTAAGCAAATTCTTTGTAGTATTTACGTCACCTTTCAAGAGTTTATTTTTTATTGATTCGCCATATTTTTCTCGAATTTATATTTAAAGTGTTTAATTATAAGTACTTCTTTGAGTAGATTTAATGTAAACATTTATATTCTGCCATAAAAAGAAATATTGTTCTAAAAATTTCAAAAAAACAAACTATTTTATTATAAAACATGAAAAACCGGAATCATTCACCTTATTATTATGCAAACCTTATTATAAAATACCTACAACCGAAATAAAGCAATAATCGTTGTAGGAAAATAAAAGCCATATAAATATCTATATCCGAAACGAGTTTTATTTAACACTAAAATATGAACATATTAAAAAATTGGATGTAACAAATGAATATAGAAATGGAATTAAAAGGAAATCAAATTAAATATTCGCCATCTATCGTAATCAACATAAATGCATTGTGAGAAAAGTGTGGGGGACCAATTTTCTAAAGCACAGCATGCATTTTACGCCTTCTCTGGTTGCAATTTTACAGGGCACGAATTTGTTATTTAAAAATCCAAAGTTCTAAGGAATTTCCTACATCAACGAGTATTCTATCTTTAATTGATCAAAAAGGTATAGAACAGTTTGCCTGCCCTTTATATGGTGTTGACTGCTTCTCTTTTGATTAAACAAGATTATTATACAAACGAGGATATGAATTGAAAGGATTGTTTTCATCATTGAAGTTACAAAAAGGAGTTAAATATCAGTGTACCCCTAATGTTACTCAGTTCTTTTTAACAAAATCAAATGAAAAATGTACGTTGAATAAGTTTGGTGCAAGGCCAATAAGGCAATAAGGGCCCAACAAAACACTGAGGACTTAGGCATATTAAAAAATTGCACTGATATCACATAGGGATAAAGAAATGAAATTAGAAGCCAAAATGTGTGGAGGCGTCCAAAGTTCTTAAGCCTGCATTTCACTATTTCTCCGGTTGCAATTTAACAGGACAAAAAAAAGACTAAACCAGTATATTTTAAGGAATTGCTAAGAAAATAAGAACTACATATATTAAGCATATATAAGAGGCTTTGTCCTGACTGACAGAATCAACGCAGAGCAAAAACTACTAATGATAGAAATTTGAAGTTCGGAATTTAGATTTTAAACACGATGGACGTAACCACTAAGAAAGGAATTTCAAAAATGTAACCCCTAAGGGGTTTAAACGGCTACATTGTCGTTTAACACTAACGAACACCTATTTTTGCACTTTTTAACTTTTGAGAAAAAATATCTAATTTGGACTCATTTTAAAGATCTTGATACGACTAGTTTAACTCGAAAGCCCCTACGGGGCGTCGAAAACCATGTTTTAAAGCCGTGAAGCGTTCACTACTAGTAAGCAATTTTTTGTTTCGGCGGTTTTAGTGAACTCTCTCCATTGCGCGTCTCCCTCTCTTCTACCGAGCCAGCAGCTTCCCCCTCCAACATTCTATCTACCGGAAGCTCCGATTCTACTAAATCTCCTTAACATCAGTTAACATATTATATTAAATCAATACCAAGATAATGATCACAGAATTGATTTTAAAGGCTCGCGGGCAAAGCCGCGATGGGGAATGCTAGTTAAGTATATTAGAGAGGATTTTTATTGATCATCAAAATATAAACAAATTCATGGAGAATATTTACTTTGACTTCTAATTTCATTTCTTTGCTGAATGAATTGTTGAAATTTGTAGGTGTATGTTCTAAGGGTGAGATTTTTTGCATCTAGCTCCTGCCAGATATACTACAGGATCTAATGAATTACTTAATATATATAATTGAATTAATATATAAATATTTAAAAAAGGGCAAA
Organism: Aelia acuminata; assembly: GCA_911387785.2. Classification (NCBI taxonomy): domain Eukaryota; kingdom Metazoa; phylum Arthropoda; class Insecta; order Hemiptera; family Pentatomidae; genus Aelia; species Aelia acuminata. The sequence continues at coordinate 81,177,276 of OU426980.1, forward strand.
ATGCTAATAGATCCAGCTGTTTCTACAAATAGTTAACCAAACCTCCCCTCCCATATGAATTCGCAAAAATAATGTGAGATCGGTGAAAGGGGATCAGTAAAGAGATGCGATTGACTCAGCTTGGATGCTCTTTCAATGATGTAGCGGAAGGGTACCACACTTGATAAGCAGGAGACTTGGGTTCAACTCCCAGAGGAGGCCAATCTTTTCTCTCTCTTTTTACACAAATATATATATATTTAGCATAGCTTAATACATAGTCACTTTAAAACTAACCTCTATAACTCGAGTCGATTTATACATTGGTAGATATACATAAAAACTCCCCTATATACATCATTTCTTATTTATGTTTATGTTTTATATTTTTCTCAAGGACTGAATATTATTTTTAAATAAAATTGATATGTTTAACTAAAATAAACATTGTAAAAATCTTTTTTCATAATATTTCAATTAAATGTATCTAGAAGGCATGCAAATATGATATCATAATTGATCTAAATAAGAGACATTGGTGTTTTGATATGCCATTAAATAGTCTTTTTGAGAATTAAAGTTGTAATTTAATGAAAAAAAAAAAATTATTTGAGAAATAAAGAAGAGAAAAGAAATGAAGAAATATTTATAATTGAAACAGATAATTTAAGAACGCTTGGTATCACGCAAAACATCCATAAAGGAAGGTGTTGGAACATATGATACATACGAGGGGTGATCAAAAAGTTCCAGGACTGTTGAGATTGCGCGGCAATGGAGTGTCATAGAGCAGTGCGGTTGGCAGCATTGTTTAGCGTGACTCTTCCTGAGCTCAGCTGTTTATTCAGTTTGTTGATAACCTTCTTCATTGCAAAGTTACTGCTGTTTTCGTAAAAAAAAGTTTTTTGTGTTCGGCGATTCTTTCCCTTCATGGGTCTCTTAAGTTTTGGAAACAAGAAAAAGTCTGCAGGGGCAAGGTCAGGTGAATATGGAGGCTGGGGAATGACCGTCATTCCATTTTTGGTGCAGTAGTCGCGAATGAGCAGTGCGGAATGAACAGGCGCATTGTCATGATGCAGCACCCACTCACCGCTCCGCCACAACTCTGGTCTCTTCCTCCTTATTGCCTCGCGCAAATTTCTCAGGGTTTGAAGATAACGAAAGCGGTTAATGGTCTCATAACATTTTACCCAACTTCACACAAAACTTTACGCAAACGCGTTGCTCTTCCTTGACATTCATTTCACAAAATCGCCGAACACAAAAAACTTTTTTTTACGAAAACAGCAGTAACTTTGCAATGAAGAAGGTTATCAACATACTGAATAAACAGCTGAGCTCAGGAAGAGTCACGCTAAACAATGCTGCCAACCGCACTGCTCTATGACACTCCATTGCCGCGCAATCTCAACAGTCCTGGAACTTTTTGATCACCCCTCGTATATAACGGATGGGCAAGTTGGCCCTCACTCTCTCTCTAGTCAAGGGCCCAATGCAAATTTTCACAAATCTGATAGCTTACACAACCTTCTATATTTTATGGGTTTGGGAGGAAGTGAATATCATTTGCTTATTTATGAGAGTAACTTTTTGAATTTTAACAAACTGAATCATTTGAGTTGACCGAAACTCTCCAACCTATTTCTGTAAAAGTAAAAATGTAAAGAATACCAATAAAAACTTAGAAATGGTTATGATGGAGAGATACACAAGTTTGAAAATGTGGTTCTTTACATACTTAATTAACATTTATTTAGAATAATAATTCCATAAAAATACAACAACTAAATGTTTAATAATAATGACTATTAGTTTATTAATAGTAGTAAATGAGTTTTTAATCATAAAAGTTGAATTATAAAAGTACACCAGGATGTTAAAAAATTTTCTTGGCAGTTGATATGTCTGGTTTCAAGCTTGAAATCAAAGGTTTTGAAGAGACAAGGAAAAACAGGAGAGCTCACAATTAAAAGTCCATATTTCTTAAAGATCGACTACAATATATATGATTGTGAAGGAATATATTAAGCTATTAGAAAAGATTCCATCATAAAACAAAATAAAGCTTTTCTTGTATATCCTATTTTTCTTTGGAAAATTTTATGTGCATGAAAATCTAATAACGTAGGGCTAACACTAACAGGGGGCTAACAGGGTTCTTGGGAACAGTGAAGAGAGAATGTTAACATGGCTGGGATATGTGCTTGGTAGCTCGATTAGCTAGAGCATGCAACTAAGATGCATTGACCCTGGTAAAAAATCTAGATGAATAATAATAATAATAACCTATGAGAGGTTGCAAGTCCTCCATCGGGCGCTTCCCCACGTGGCGGAAAGGGGGATGCTCATCAGATATGACAGGTATGGGGGGAAATAAAATACCCAGGGTGGACCAAAACTAGCAAAATCCAGGTGCAAAGGTTCTCAAAATGAGTAGCAACCTGGTCAGCATCTGTACCCCATGTCAGGGGCAGCTGATATCCTATCACCTGGCAGCAGTTATAAAATGCATCTACCGATTAAATATGGAGCTACGAAACAGAAGATTAGTCTTGGATGAGCCCGATACTGAAACTGCATCGGGCGGGAACAGTGGACAGCTTTCTTCAGGGAACAGTGGAGCAGCAATATCCTGTCGTCAGGAACCGCAAGCTGCAACGTATACTGGCCAACAGCCTAACCTTGGAGGAGAGACATTTTCCACCTGCGCGAAATCGGCAACACACCAAGAGGTGCAATGAGGATGAAATGGACACCAGAAATGAATAAGGCTCTCACCTAACTATACTACTTGGCAACAAATCTAGAAAGAGAAAAAACAGGATATCATAACCGTATACAGAGATACTGGTGTAAGTTTTTCCCAGATGTTAATGTAAGCACGCAGAGACTAAGTGATCAGGTTAGAACAATACTAGCAAGAAATTTTCTGCCTTCCAATGACCTACATCAAATTAACCCAGCGTTGGTCGCGTTGTGAGCATTTCCCTCACACGTGCCGAAAATCTTGTGTTTTTCGCTTATTTCTTTTTACTTAATTCAGTTTTTTTGTTGTATTAGTCATTTGTATTAACACATTTTAGGAAATTGTATTTGAAGAAAAAAATTGCCGCGCTAACCATCTATAAAATGTTTTGTTAGAAAAAAAAAACGGGAAAGATAGGGAATTGGTCACGGTGCGAGCACCCGTGACACAGAACGGAACCACTGTGCGGGCCCCTCTTAAAAAAAAATAATTTTGATTTGGGCTTAAGCCCCACAAGAGAAGAGGTCATTAATGAAGTAAGAGATTACTGTTGCCAAGAATTTCCGATTGTTTACACTTTTTTTTTCTATTCCAGGGCACTCTTTTATCAAATGTGGTGTTGTTTTTTCAAACGTTAGTGTATTTCGTTGATAGGTTTAGAAAATGTCTCTGAGAAGGTCTAAACATTTCTATAAGTTAATAATGCATTTTATTGTTGTTTACTCTCTTCTTTTCATTCTACTCCAATAAATAAATGCATTAATCTGATGAAAACACCTTAAATAGATTAATAATTTAATGATAAACATATTTTTAATTAAAAGAAACAAAAATATGGCGAAGAATGCTGCTAAAAAATAATAGAATAGCCAAAAACTGAGGTGTGAGGGAAACGTGCGACCAACGGTATCTCATGGAGGGGCACGACCAGCGCCGGGTTAAAGAGGAGGCATCTTGCTGACCACTAAAAATGATGTTGAATTAGCAGCTAGAACAACAAATGAGGAGACGATAAATAATGAGGAATCCGTTGATCAAGCAAGCGCTGATAGACAAAAGGAGGTTGACTCTCACCTTGACAACTGAATACATCAATCAATTCTGACTGACCATATCCTGTTAGAGGGATTATTCAGAACTCTAAATTTTCCATATGCCGCAAAATAAATTAAATTAAAAAGGTCATAATAAAATAAATTAATAAAATAATAATTTATTATAAAATAATCTTATAAAAATCATAATAATATCCTCAAACTTGTTAGGAGTTGCCTCTGGTCCCATTCATCTATATCCAAGTGCTTTACTCTTTATTTTATACATCATGGTTACCTGGGAAACTTGATTGATACTCTACAGCGATTCTAAATGTTCTCAACAGAACGTGAACCTGCAGCATTTGGGACAACCCAATAATTAACTTAACAGTCGATCAGTGGATGACCTATGACACTGTTTGATAACAAAAATGTTGAACATAAATTAAGTTTTATACTAGTTCTAGCAGTTGAAATATTCAGATCTAAAGCTTGACACCCCCTGTCAACTACTGTTTCTGATAAAGTAGACCTGGGCCTGATAGTCCAGGAGCTGAGAGCCAAAAAAGTGTCTGATTTGAAGAAAGTATTTGATCTCAGCCTGAAAGTACTCATTTCTTAGACAACAAATGTGAACGTCTGCCACCTCAGATTGGTTGCCATCAAATTGTATAGGCAAACAAAATCGAAATTTTCGAACTTTTTTAAATTTTTGCTCATAACTCGAAAACAATTTATCACAGAGAAAATTCTTGTTAAAATTGTGTTCTTTTTAAAATAAAAGGGCATAAAATTTCATAATAAAGTTAAAATCATATAAGTCTTTTCGCAAAAACCGATTACCAATTATCCGCAATATTTGCCACTTTATAGGAAAAATGAATTACGTTTGTGTTCCAAAGCCGGCAATTTGAAGAGGGTTACTCCAAATAAAATTTTTTACCTATAATAGAGGTGAGAAATAGTCAACTGTTATTCTTTACGATAGGTTGATTGATAGTCAGGATTTTCAGTTCAACATTTTTTATTTTGAAGAGCCAACGTTTCGATCCCTACATGTTGATCTTCATCAGGGCTTCTGAGTCCAGAGTAATTTTATAGGCAAACAAAACCTACTAATACCTACTACTACCTCTAATAGGGTATTACTCTGGACTCAGAAGCCCTGATGAAGATCCACATGTAGGGATCGAAACGTTGGTTCTTCAAAATAAAAATGTTTAACTGAAAATCCTATCAATCAGCCTATTGTTACCTATAATAGTTATATAATATCAAATTTTTGTAAAAAAAAAAAAAAAAAAAAAAAAAAAAAAAAAAAAAAAAAAAAAAAAAAAAAAAAAAAAGCTCCTTAATTTTAAAATTAGCACACTCCTGTGGAGACAAAGTAATTAAAATTTGACCATATTTAGAGATTAGTGGCCTAAAATCCGTGTAATTTTTGGATTTTTTGTTTCAGTTTTTCGCACATAAATAGGCAAATACAGATCACAATGAAAATTTGATGGCAACTGATCTGAGGTGGCAGAAGATCACATTTGTTGTCTATGAAATGAGTACATTCAGGCTATAAGATCAAAAACTTTCTTCAAATCAGACACTTTTTTGGCCCTCAGCTCCCGGACTATAGTCAGTTGATCTATTTTTTTAGAATGCATTGAGGCCGAAAACTAAATTTCAACTCTGTCTACCAGTAGTTAACACCAGTGACAACTACTGGACGAAACTATTTTTTAGTAAACCAGTACCTGACATGTTTGTTTTAGAGGTTATAATTAAGGTCCGGGACAAAAAGATAGCCCACCCAATATTTTTCATCATAATCAATTGTAATCATTGATATAATTTTTTCGAATTAATCTGTAGTGTATTCAGCTCAAATGTGGTCTGATTTGATCCGTAAGAAAGCAGGAAAAAAAATAGTTTGAGAGAATTCATGTTATTATTTGATTTGGGATGAGACAAAATGATAGCACACTTGTTGTTTATTTACAAACAAAGCCAAATCCCTCTGAGTAGACAATGCTAATCCAGTTCTGTTTCTGCTTTCATGCTGTTAACATTAAATTAGTGCCATGGGACGAGCAAAATCACTGACCCCAAGTGAAAAAAATATCATTCAGCGAATGAAAAATCGAGGGTTTTGTATTTCCGATATTTCAAAAAATACCGGTAGGAGTAGGAAGGTAATTTTAAATTTTTTGAAGTCTCCAGAAAGCTATGGGACGAAGAAATCACCTGGGAGACCGCCAGCTTTATCAACACGTGAAAAACGGGCAATTCTAAGGGTAGCGTCCAACTCAACTTTAACGGCCCGTCAAATTGCGGCGAAAGCTGGTGTAGTGACGAATGTGAAAAACGTCCAAAGGGTCATTCGTGCAGCTTCTCACATCAAAAGGAAGAAAATGAAAGGTATTCCACCTTTAACCTCGGCACATAAAGAAAGAAGAAAGGAGTTTGCCCGTGAACATGTCCAATGGAAAGACGAGTGGAAAACAGTCTTGTTCACAGACGAAAAAAAATTTAATCTTGACGGTCCTGATGGCTGGGCTCACTATTACCATGACCTACGGAAGGAGGAAAAAGTGTTTTCCAAGAGGCAAATGGGAGGAGGCAGCGTCATGATATGGGGAGGCATTGGATATGATCACAAAACTGATTTAGTGTTTATTTCTGGTCGAATGAACAGTCAGCATTATGTTAATTTGTTGGAAAACCAACTAAAAAAATATTTTGAACTTGTTCCTAAAGAGGACGTAATTTTTCAGCAAGACAATGCTCCAGTCCACACGGCAAAAGTTGCAAAAGAGTTTTTTAGAAAAGAAAATATTAGAACTATAGATTGGCCGGCAAGATCCCCGGACTTTAATATCATCGAAAATGTTTGGGGGCATCTTGCGAGAAGTGTTTACAGTGGTAGCCGACAATTTGAGTCCGTTGAAGAATTAAAACAAACAATTCAGGAGGAGTGGGCAAATCTCCCTCAAGAATTGATTCGGCGTCATTTTAACTCACTTTCAAATCGTATGATTGCTGCATTAGAAAAAGGTGGTGCGTATACAGGATATTAAATTTTAATTTGCATTATTTTAATTGTGTTTTAATAAAGAATTTTATTATTATTGTTTACTGTGCTATCTTTTTGTCTCACCCCAAATCAAGTATTATTTATTAATTCTTACAAATTAATTATTTTCAACTCCTAAACCTGAACATCGGTTCAAATTTGAGTAGAATACCCTAGATATTAATTTAAAAAAAATATATCAATGGTTGAAATTGATTAAGAGAAAAAATATTGGGTGAGCTATCTTTTTGTCCCGGACCTTATATATTAAAACCAAAGTAACAAGAATTAGTAATCGGTGAGCCTTTAAAACTATTTTGTTTTATATAGATTGATAAACACCAGTAAAAAGAAAAGTTTGAAATAATAATGAAACAAACTTATTCCCTTATCAAAATTTCTAATAAAGGATAGGTTATATCTTACTTCTTTTTTTTTTTTTGTTTTTTTGTATGCTTCCACTGGTACTTCGATTTTTAAATAAAAAATATTTGCATGCATTAAAATATTTGCAAATTAAAATTTTTCCTTATTTTATAAACCAGGGGTTCTCAAACTTTTTCGAGTTCTGGTGCCCTTTACATTCCATAATTCTTCCATAGCGCTTGTCAAATCTCAGGACAAAATTTAAGTTACTTGTACTTTTTTTGTTTGCAATTTTATTTAATAAATAATTAAAACTCCGGACTTCAATTTTTTGACTAATACAAAAAAAAAATTGAATAATATTTTTTTGCAAAAATGTAATATGTATTTCAGTTGTCTTAGTGATATCTATTTTGAGACTGGATAGCTAATGGTGTCTTGGTTGAAGTAACTATTTTTGTGTTTAAATGCATTCAATCCAGCCTGAGACACAGTTACGCTGCCTCCCCATAGAAATTATTAGAAACAAAAACTAAAATTAAATAAATCCTGATTAAACCTGGATAGGCAAAATTTAGGACTCCCACTGTAGCATTGTTCGATTAGCTTTGGTAGCATAAAGGGACGTTACACAAAACAAACAATATACATACATTTTTGTTTTCTTTCATGATTTAACTGTCACTGAAGGAAATTGGGGTCACCTGTGCTCAGAGATGGGCAAATTGTATCTGCAGTTACAGATATCGGATACTGTAACTGTGAAAAGTACTCATGAGGGCAGATACAGATAGTATCCGTATCCGTCCAATAGTTTCCAAAGGATCCGAGTACTTCTCGTATCCGTCAGCTACGGATACAGTGACTACTCGTATCTGTCAGCACGGATACACGAGTATCCATGAGTACTTCAGTATTAAGTTATTTTTTTTACGGATACTATTTCGGATATTTCTACTTCTGGGGCAGGGAATGTTTATAATTCTATTATTATTCTAATATTCTATTTAAATTATAAAAAAATTTATTAGTATTAAGCCGTCAACGTTGTATTGTTTCGAAATAAGGGTCCAATATCCAAAGTTAATTTTGACAAAAAGTAATAATTTAAAAAAAACGATAGGAATATTCCATTGTGAAAATTATTTTATTTTTTTATCTTTTCAGATTTTAAAAATTGTAAACTACTGTGATGATAATAGTGGCTTAGAATTGGAAAATACTACCGATTTTAAAATTTGATGCTGGGGGGGGGACATTTTTTTAACTTTCCGTTTTCTTCGAGAAGAGTCTTTATGGCAACGGGGGAGCAGATTTTGAAAATAGTTACATTTTTAAAATTTGGTTGGGGAGGGAGTTGCTACGATTTTTTTTATAACTTCTGATTAATTCTTTATGAGTGTCTGTCTATATCTATGTTTACGCGTTCGTAGATTTTGAAAAAGTATTAATGTTTTACGGATACTTCTCTTTCTGAGGTTAGGAATATTTAAAATGTTGTTATTAAACTTTTTTATTATTATTAAGCTGTCAACATTTTATGTTTTCGAAATAAGGATCCTATCGAAAATTTTAAAAATAATCATAATTTTAAAATTGAAATTATTTAAAATTAATAATATTTCCAAACGGAATTTTTTTTTTTCTATTTCTTCACAATAAAGAAGTATAATTATGTTTAGGCTGGCCTAACTTTTGAAAATAGAAATAATTTTAAAATTACTATATTGTGGGGGGTCCACCTTTAAGAGAAAATTGTAACTTCTAAAATTAATAAGAATAGAATTTACATTTTTGTAAATATACACTAAATGAGGGCTCATACGGGTATGGATTTGGTGAATGGTATCAATTTTAAAATTCGATGCAGCGAGGGAGGATTTCTTCGGGAAGAGCATTTAAGATAATGGGGGAGCAGATTTCGAAAATAGTTACAATTTTAAAATTTGGTTTTCTACGCAAGTTTTTTAACTTCTGATTAATTCGTTGTGAGGGTCTACATTAGTTGCACATAAATTTTATTATAGTACGTTTAAAAGAGCAAGGCTAATATCCCAAGGTACAATTTTTAGCCAGATGACCCAGGTGATGGCGTACGCGGACGATGTTGTCATAGCGGGGAGGAGTCTACGAAGTATCAAGGATGCATTAACGGTGCTTGAGATGGAAGGGAGAAGAATGGGTCTCCAAATCAACGAGGATAAGACCAAGATACTTATATTGAGAAAGAAGAACCCACCTCATCTGACGAGTCATTATGTAATAGGGAACTACAGATTTGAGAGGGTTAAAAGCTTTAAGTACTTGGGATCAGCGATCAATGACACCTTGGACGAGGGAGAAGAAGTCAAGTACAGAATAATGGCAGCCAACCGAGCTTATTTCAGTCTATCTAAACTCCTTGGTAGTAGACTGCTCAGTCGCACAACTAAGCTCAGGATATACAAAACACTCGTCCGACCCATCTTGACATATGCATCCGAAACCTGGGTAATGACTAAAGTATCAGCTGTTAATATTGACAGGTTCGAAAGAAGGATACTTAGACGAATTTATGGACCTGTTCAGGAGAATGGTGTGTTTCGACTCCGAAAAAACAAAGAACTTTATACACTGTACGATGACTTGAGCGTATCACAATTTGTAAGGGTACAACGGATCAGATGGCTGGGGCACGTAATTCGGATGAGTGAAGAGAGGACAGTCAAAAGACTGTATTATGGAAAACCCGATGGAGCAAGACCTCGCGGAAGACCAAAGGGAAGATGGAAGGACGCTGTCGCCGAGGATCTGAAGAGAACAGGAATATCCATCAGACGCGCTAACGACAGGGAAGACTGGGGAAGAGCAGTTGAGCTGGCCAAGGACCGCTTCAAGCGTCTGTTGCGCCGTGAATGAATGAACGTTTTATTATAATCAAAATATAAAGAAACACACAATGAGAGTAGATATGAATTAAAACATTCCTATCTAAAATGGAGACGCTATAAATCAAAAAGAATCAGGAACAGTTTATTTGGGATAAAATTCAATTCACAAATTATTTCAATTTTTTTTTAAATAAATTAAATTATATGGAAAAACATTTATACTATCTTACATTTTAATAATTTATTCAACTTTTTATCTTTTTAACTTAGGAAACCTTTTAACTTAAAAATGACTTAGGAATCTTTGTCATTGTCGCATAGGAAATACGCATAGGCTGGTAACAACAAGAAGTAACAAAATAATGGAAACCAAATCAAACTGATGGTGTGTTAGCATGACATGGGTACTTTATAAAGATAATCATATAAAAGAGTGAAATTAAAAATGAATATTTCAATGATAAAAAATAAAATAAAAAAACTCCTGCTTTCATTTCTGAGTAAAGAGTATTGCAGAGACTAGGGCAAAATTATGAGGGTAGAGGTAGGAGAGGTTAATTTGCCGACTTCAAAGGGTTTACTGCGGGAAAACCCAACCCTTTTGAAGTGAAAGGGTACAAAACGACCAGGTGTAAAATTATGATAAGGAATTGTAAAACAAGCAATATACAATAGATGGTACAGTATACAATTTGTTCATATCTGGACTCAATAATAAGATAAAAGTGAGAGTACACACAAGCAGACCTGGGCATTATTTAAATGATTCCGGTTTTTCATATTTCATAATAAAATAGTTTGTTTTAGCTTTTTAATATTTTTAGAACAATATTTCTTTTTATGGCAGAATGAAAATTTTTACACTAAATCTACTCAAAGAAGTACTTATAATTAAACACTTTAAATGTAAATTCTAGAAAAATCTGGCGAATCAATAAAAAATTAACTTTTAAAAGGTGACTTCAATAATAGAAAGAATTTGCTTAAAACATTACATTTATATATTCACATTGACTAATCAATGATCATACAGGAAGTTATTTTGGGGCAAAAAAAATACATGGACTAATATAACAACAATTGACAATAACTCCTCGTCATCCCAAGAAATTTGCTGCTTTTAAAGTCCGATATAAATAATTAGCATCACTATTTTTGCTAAATGTGAATGTTAGGCCCCTAAAAATAATTTCTTAGAACATTTAGAAATGCTCATAAATGAATATTAAATGGAAAAATAAGGCAAACGTTCACCTAGATCTGAACGATTTTTTAACTTTTAAACGCGTCTGGCGGGTATTAGTAAGAATTTTGAACCAGCCAGACGACTGAATTTCGTGTTTAGGAACCTTTTTGAATAAATTGGCACAAGAATGAATCTTATGTTTTATGGGTGAGTTTATGTGATTCTCGCGCGCGCGTCTGGCAGGCACTAGTAAGAGTTTTATTGCTGCCAGACAATTTTCCCTTTCTATAGAAATAAAAACCTAACAATTCCATCCGTATGTTTTAGAGGTGAATTTTTATGAAAAAATTAATTATTCAAATTAATTTTTAAGGCATTAGTAAGAATTTTATCGCTGCCAGATGGGATGGTCGGTTTCGCACTTAAGTCTGTGGTTTCTAACTATGCTGATCACATTCAAAATTATTCAATATTAATTTCGTATAGACTGTCCTACATAACATGATATTAGACCCTGATATGAATGAAATCAAAAAAGGTATTTATTATTAGTCAAGTGCGCCCCCCCCCCCCCCCTCTCCACCGCTATTAAAATACAAAATAAATATTTTTTTCAAAAACAACGTCCCCGATAACATAATATTGGACCTCTGTTTGAAAGAACTCCGAAAATCTAACTTCTATATAGTGCGCCCCCCCCCCCCTCTCCACCCCTATTAAAATAATTGTATAACTAAATTTCAAATAATGAGTTTATTGTAACATATCCATATTTTTTAAAAAAAAGTACCAGTTGTAAATAATAATAAAGCAATAAGGGGCATAAGCACAACAGGGTGTACACTTTTATTCGTCGTTAAGTGTAAGCAAAGAAAGTGGCATACTTATATTAACAACACTGTTCTTTACCTTTTTATAGTTAACAACCTATAAAGAAATAGTGTAAATGTATAGGCAAATTTTCATTTTGACTAATTTTAATGTTGACAATTTTGACTTGTTTCACTATTCTTACTGACCGGTGATATACAAAATAAAATTCTTAAACTTACTTATGTGTTCTGCAAATGCAGGTAATTTGTACTTGAGACCACAATAATTGCAGACCACCAGCTCAAATACTTCAGTTTTCGGACACAAACCATATATCGGCATTTCTATAACAAAATGAAAAACAATGATCAGATAGAAATCAATAAAATATTAAGTTCTCAATTGTATTAGAAATATTAAAAGAATAAGTATAAAAATTAGGGACGTGGCATCGATGTGAATTTTTCCAAAATATTGATTATTGAGACCTAAGGTTTTTTAACATTGATATTTTTGTTTTGTTTTTTAGAAAAAATGCTGCTGTTAAAAAAACAAAAACAATAACTATGTAGCATAATTTTCATACTCAGTAAATGTAAGCCTGAAATCTGAAAAGAGGAATACAAAAGTAGGAATGAGACAAATGTTGACAATTAATCAGATCAACTGAAATGTTTTGGGCACCCCAGAATTACTCATGAGGTTTATTTATAAAAGAAACAGTAAATGCTATAATTAGATAACAACAGCTCTTTTACTTTATAGTTAGGTCCTTTCAATTATTTTATAGGAATGAATTCCTCCTCAGTTTTCTGCAAAATTTAAAAAAAACCTACCTAAGAAATTCTGATTTTCGCTCTCTCCAACAATCAACTTTTTTATGTCAGATTTTCAGCTTCTCCTCCAGCACCAAACCCCTTGCCAGCAGCTACTAGATTGATCCCAATCCAGGGTAAAATAAATCTTATACGGTGTGCACATACTTGGAGCAGAAATTGACTTATTTGAATATGTAAGGACCATTTATAGGCCAGGAGCTGGGGGCAAAAAAAGTGTGCTATTTGAAGAAAGTTTTTCATCATATTGATATTGGCTGATAATACTCATTATATAAACCACAGATATGAATTTCTGTCACCTTGTATTCGTAGCACTTAGTGGCCTAAAATCAGCGAAATTTTTGAACTTTTTTTACGATTTGTTGCATATATATATATATATATATATATATATATCATATAAACTACGAATCAAACAATATTACTTTCTCACTATGATAAAAGGTTATGGGTCATTCTGTAAATCATGAAAAATAAAAATTTAAGGCTGCCAAAAGTCTTAGGAGACCTACTTAAAACCTGCCCCTGATTATACTTTATTGCTCCAGAAAAATTACTATCAGTTTCCAACACTAAATTTTAATTTTCAAAATTTTATTGCCTTGTCATTTACGATAATGACACAAATCAAATTTATTTATATTTATTGATATGCCTAATAAACAATCTTACAGATATAAATAATAAGAAAAATGCTTGATTCAACATACTAGGTGTTTAAAAATACAAAAACTGACAAAGATCTTTATCCAATGTTAAAAATTAACAATTTTTATGGTTTTAAATTGTTTTATGCTTTCTCGACCATTGATTTCACTCCTAGATTACTAAAGAGCTCGTTCTGGACTTACAGAGAGTATCTTGGTAAAAGAAGTCAGATTGTAAGTACAAGGCATGAAGGTTCATCAGCGCAAGATACAACCTTTTGTGAACCACGAAAAAAGTAATTAAGTTCAGATAGAATTTTGTTACATTGGTATTTTGGCTATTTTTTATTAGATCGCGTGAGTTATCATCTTACAAGCTTCTTGTAATTGGTTATCAGAGTTATTGAGTCTCTTATTTTCGGGGTTGTTTGTTTCTGTATTAAAATCATTTTTCTTTTTCAGCTTTTCACTTTTCATTCTATATTTAAAAAACAGTTTTAGTTCTACCCCTTAAAAATAAATTAAAGTTTTTACTCTAATCATTTTTTTCAAGTTTGGTGATTAATATGATTAAATAAATAAAAATAAGGTCGATATTCACCAAATTAATGTTTTTAAACACATAAACATCCATCAGTATAATATCATTCATCTCTCAAACCACAAGTTTTGGGTAAGGAAATGACAACTTTACTGTTTCGGGACCAATATGCCAGGTTGCAAAAAAAAAAAAAAAAAAAAAAAAAAAAAAAAAAAAAAAAAAAAAAAAAAAAAATCACTTTAGAGAAAAGAGAAAGCTAAGATCATCAATTGGTTTTGTTGCGTCTGACCATGGTTATCAATATTTGATAAGTAAATATCATTAGTTTTAAATGTCTGGTAATAGAAAAAGTGTTACAGGAATGAATATTTGATATTTATGAACCTGATTTGCATTCTTTAGAGTAAAAAGGCGAGTGATGAGTGATGGGGATTTAAACTGTACTTGTTAATCGAACATCTCTAGTGTCACCTCTCTTGATTAAACTCATCATTTCACTAAATATCTCTCCGACAGTGAAGCCATTCCACTTTCGGTTTTGGTTGTGGGAATACTATAAAATCGGACACTTTTAAACATTCATTTTCATTTTAAAAAGCAAGAAAAATGATACGAGGAAAATATGCTTTGCAGGATTTGTTTAATATGTTTCAAATTTCAGTATTTGGGGGAAATATTTTTATTTATTTGAAGTATCTGGCATAAAGAGCCTCTAGTAAATAATCAACTACAACTTGGAACAGTTTAATTAATGCCATTTGAAGGGTTAAAACACTAAATTGACCACACTAAATCTGCATTTTGATACAACTATTTTTTTTTTAATTTTCAACTAAACTAACAATACTAGGATAAAAGTCATTAATCCCTCACAACAGTAACCAGCGTCTGATTGAAGCACAGGAGGACAAATCACGTTGGACACTAGCATAGCCTGTAATTTTGGAGTGACCCATATATTCTTCTGAATAGAATGGCATATTTGAAGATAAAATCAATTTAGTGGTTCAGCAAAAATCCAACACATTAAAAATTAATGAAGTTAAGATTAATTTTTTTACTTTCTCTTATCTATATATTAATGTAAAGTATTGAGATCATTAAAAATTTCAAGACATTTTCAATGAAAATAAACGTTTCGGGATCTCCCAATTCCAAATAACTAATTAAGTCTTGCGAAATGGTGACTGTGTGGGTGTTTTAATTTTGTTTTATACTGGAGGAAAAAGAACACTATTTATTGAGAAGACAAGAACTTATTTGTAAGAGAAGGCAAAGTGAGTAGAGAGTGCTGCTCAAAATGCCTATCGATTGGAAAAAACATATGGCTATCTGTAATCTTAAATGAATAAAATTCACTTTAATCGCTATTTCCTTAACTATTGATGAGAGTCGTCTACCTACCACTGTCCACACCCAACTTAGACAGATCTGCCAACCCTTCCCATTTCCATCACAGCCTACCCCTACATTTCCCAGTCAGCACCGCTTATTAATCAATTTGGAATTCGTTCACTATTAAGTTACGCAATTTTACATGCCCATTTTTTTTCTCACTGCTATCTCCTCTAGATATTGTTTAGTATTTCCAAGTCTATTTGAACCTTTTCCAAGTCAACTGTAGCCTTCCAAAAATAAAATTCAATCCTTTTAATTCAAAAGTAGCCCTTTCCAAAGCAAATGTAACTCTTTACAACTCAATCGTCATCCATTATATCTCAATTGTAACCGTTTCTATTTTAATTGTCATCCTTGAAAAAATATATAATAGAAAAATTGAGGATAAAAAAATATTGGCGGTCAGGGCTTCAGAATTTGGTCCAGGATAAAATCATTAGACTTTTTTTTTTTTCCACAATTCTTGCCCTTACATAAAGGAACAAAAACCAAAAACAAGTAGTTTACCTTTTTTCTGAGAATGTTTATCCATTAAAAACAAGAATTTGAAGTTAAATAATACAGCCTATGTATAGTTTTGCAAAAAAAGTTAATAATGCTCTTGTTTAAAAAAATCAAGTAAAAGATTTGAAACAGAGTTACCTTTTACACTTTTCAGTAGAAATAAATTAAAAAATAAAATGTAAACTGAACTTAACATTCTCATATTAAATGCTTTTATTCATGAGGAGAAAATACAAAAAGTAATGTCGATTTAACTTTCAAAATTTGATTCTTCAATACACTAGAGTGTACTTTTTTTGATTTCTGTATAATTAATCTCTCTCTTTTTTTTTTTTTTTTTTTTTGTTCCATGTCTTTCTCAAAAACAGAATTTTTAAAATTATTAATAACAAAATCATCATTTTTGATAATTTTACTGCTATGCTATGAGCCTGATAGTTTTGAAAATACATAAAAATAGTGTTGTGGTCTATTCCTGTGGTTTTTTAATGTCTTACATTGGCCCATTCCACAGAGTGTTAAATTTCCAAAACATTTTGAAGGGTGACAGTTGAAATGGAAAATAAAATGGTGACAAAGGGTGAGTTGCGAAGTTACATTTACTTTGGAAATGGTTACAACTCATTTGGAAAGGGATACATTTGACTTTGATAGGGTTTTAGTGACTTGGAAAAGATATAATTTGATTTGTGAACGGTTACAGGTGACTTGGATTAGGTTCAAATAGACTAGGAAACGCTATATTTATCGGTTACAGTTCACTCAGTTATGGAGTAAGCGTCATTCTCTCTGTAATTGGTCCCACTTCACTCCAAAAATTTTTCACCCATTTTTCGAAAAACCCAAAGCCATAGCTCATCCCTCAATGTTAACAGCAACATTGTGCATCCGTGAAAGGTTTTGGGAAAGAAGGCATGAAATAAATAATTTGGCTATTGAAAATTAACTAGCATTTCCCATTTTATCTATCCTTGATCTTTTATCTAGCCTTGATTTCCTCTTCGATTTCGTTTTTCCAGATTATTATAGCCCCTAAATATCTAAACATTTTTACATGTTCAAAAAAATTATTCTCTTTAATCGTCCTTATTTCTGCAACTAACGATATATTCTGTCTCACGCTTATTCATTTCTAGACCAAGTTCTTTACCGGCTGTCATTAATGTTTCCGTATTTCGTTTTATAGTTTTTGAGTCTTCACCCAGCAGGACTAAATCATCGGCATAACCTAGTACCATTATATTCTCACCTGAACACACACCATACTCGGAACCTATTACCTCTCTAATGATATGTACAACAGGTGAAAGGGAATCCGCTTGTTTTAAACCCAAACCTCTCAAAAAAAATGATTACCATCCTAACTTTAAGGAATGTTTCGGTCATATACATCCTATCTAGATTTACAAAATTTCTTGGCATTCCCTACTCGACAAGAATTTTATACTGTTCGACTTTAGCCCCCAGCAGACTGTCAGGGCTCAAAATCTGGATGGCTGGTTGAAGTTATCTAAATATAAATCTAAATGGACTATATTATTGAATACAAATTAAACACAATTAGAATAAAAGAAATGAAAAACCTCTATTTTTTAAATTTACACTGTTGCAATTTAATTTTGTAATTTTTAATTTACAAGGGGGGCAGAATTTCAAGAAAGGGTACAATGGTTTATAAATGAGTTAGTCAAAATTTGGAAGAATTTGAGAAATATTTTTTATGAACCGTCTGGGTGTTCCTGATGCTATTGATGATTGTGAAGCCAATGAGAACGATTAATAAATGCAGGAAAGTCGTTATGGGGTGGGCGATGATGTTGAGTAATTAGAATTGAAACTTAGAGTGCGACAAGGAATTTAATTAGGCACCCCCTGGGGCAACTCCATTTTCTACTCCATGGTTAGGAAGGAGAGAAAAAATAAACTGGAATAAGACTTCACGTGGAATAAGTGCAAAGTCAAGTCACTCACATAAGACGTGTTATGCTAGTTAGTAGACCACCTGTGAGAGCGCAGCAGCGTTGTAAAACAGTCGTACATACTTAATGGAGCGAATGCGGAACATATAAAACTTCTGGTTAATCGAATTTGAGCCTTTTATGAATTAGAGCCCACAAAGCCTTTTATGAAATTGATAAAAAGCTGCTAAAGTGGGGTACCATTATATTCTCATTTTTACTATAATATTTGATGGAGAGAGAATATTTAGTCGAAAGTTGAACGGTTTCGTCTAAAACCACATAGGTAGTCTCTGATCATTTCATTGGCTTATAGATGTCTATGTTGGCATATTGATATCAGTGAGGATTAACGTAATTTTTTCATAACATGCTAGAAGGAGTAAGATTCCTATATAGTTATTGCATCCGTATCTGATCCTTTTTTAAATCGGAATAAGAATGTTCCTTAGAATTCCTAACCAAAAGGTGTATTTAGAAATTCCTTCTCCCCCGTGCCTTAATTAGCTCACTATAAATATTATCTGTTCCCGCTACTGATTTTAATTGTCCAATTTTACCTTCCTCTTTACTCGGTTCTGTTATTAACAGTTCAGCACTCTGGTATTCTGTAGGAGAAGATAAACTATTATTTTCCATATTTAAAATATTATCAAAATAATTCTTGAACATACTTAATATGTCTGTCAGATCGGCCAATTTTTTTGGGGGACTTCAAGGCTTCCACTTAAGCCCTATACTGCCCATAATAACACCCATGGCACTGGGTGATACTTCTCCTACGAAAGAAAAGCACCACCCAGGGAGGGACTCGAACCAGCAGCTCCGGCATGGGAGTACGGCGCTTTACTGCACAGCCACACCGGGCCCCCCAAGATATTGTTATTTTCATCCTAATTCCAGTCATAATGGATCCCGGCCATTTATGGATTCTTTTTATGCCTTCATACTTTTAATTTTTTGCCTTCTATTTCTATTATTTTGTTTTTTGAGATAATCTCATTTTTACATTTGAGCACTTAAGTCATTTTGTTCCTTTAAGTTCGAAAATGAGCAACATTGGTAGTAGTAGTAATAATGTTTATTGGGCGAAAAATATAATACAATATATACCAAATTGTAAAAATAACTAAACATTTTACGGCATAGCGAACTGTCTGCCGGTTGATTTTATACAATTCATAACTTGTACAGTAAGCGTGAAATAAAAACCAAACAAAAAACGTAGTAATATTTACAAATACAAAAGAAAATATACAATCATTTCTATTTAAAAAAATAAATAAGTAATAAATAAATTTATCATTAATAGTCTTCTCATTTAATTTCGGTGCCATATTTAATTTTTTAAGATTAATAAAAGCCGTAGGTCACCAAATATATCATATATTTATTTAAGTATATAATCCATGACGTTTCGGCCTCAATGTGCCATTCTCAAAAGACAAAAACTAAAAATATTAAATAAAAAATTAATTAAATTTAATAACAGTTGATATTAAAAAATTTTCTATACACATTTTTACTTTATAAATACCTTTATGCACATAGTCAAACAATTTATCCTTCTAAAAGAATTAGTCTATATTTTAAAATACATATGTCAAATATCAATCAGAATATCTGCCATGTCTAACATCGTCAACTAGCTAGGAACGACTGACAAAGAATAAGTACGGCAGGGGTGGGGTAAATCTATTGCTCTATTGTATTATTATCCATAGTCTTTTTTTTGAATATTAATTTTATGTATAATACTTGCGTAAAATGTGCTCAAATTTTCTACGTCTGTATGGTTGTTCACCGAATTCTGAATATTTTTTGAAATGTAGATAGCTTCTTTAATTTTTCTTTTATTAGGATTATTTTCTTTATGTATTATTGAGGCATTTTTAAAATCAAATTCATGTTTATTTATATGTGTATGTTGTGATAGACCAGTTGCCAATTTTGATTTAGTTGTTTTTGCTTTACAATTTTGTTTGTGTTGTATTCTTCGTTCTAGCCATTGTGATGTTTGTCCAATATATGATTTATTTTCACAATTTTTGCATTTAACTTTATAAATCACATTAGTTAATCTATCTTTCGGAATATTATCTTTCGTTTTTGTAAATAATTTATCTAGTTTATTTATTGTTTTTTTTCCAAATTTTATTTCATTCAAATCATATTTTTTTAAAAATATACAGACGTAGAAAATTTGAGCACATTTTACGCAAGTATTATACATAAAATTAATATTAAAAAAAAAAGACTATGGGTAATAATACAATAGAGCAATAGATTTACCCCACCCCTGCCGTACTCATTCTTTGTCAGTCGTTCCTAGCTAGTTGACGATGTTAGATGTGGCAGATATTCTGATTGATATTTGACATATGTATTTTAAAATATAGACTAATTCTTTTAGAAGGATAAATTGTTTGACTATGTGCATAAAGGTATTTATAAAATAAAAATGTGTATAGACAATTTTTTAATATCAATTGTTATTAAATTTAATTAATTTTTTATTTAATATTTTTAGTTTTTGTCTTTTGAGAATGGCACATTGAGGCCGAAACGTCATGGATTATATACTTAAATAAATATATGATATATTTGGTGACCTACGGCTTTTATTAATCTTAAAAAATTAAATAAATTTAATTCTTAAAAATACTGTGTTGAAATAAAACAAGAGGAAAAGGGAGTAAAAAAAACAAAACAAAAAAAATATTTTAAGTCATTAGAAATTTTAAGGAAACTGTAAATGTTAAGTAAATCATAAGGATCCTGCCTACGTTGGATTAAAGAGATTATATCAATGAGTCCACGCACAACGAACAAAATTCACTATCTTAAGTTAAGCGGCACTCTGCTTTAGAAGGGGCATTCAAAAGTGAAATCAGGAATGTATTTCGCAGAGGGCTAGCACCCAGAAACTCGGAACGGATCTCACTGAGAGCAGAACATTCGGCCAAGAAGTGAAACAGATCCTCTTTCTCCGCAATATTCCAAAGTGGACAGTTAACATTCGTCCTATCCAGCCAAGGAATATAGTTCAAATATAGCAGTTTGCCTCTAAGTTTGAACATCCATCTTAACTCGCTCCAGGTGAGATCCCACGAACAACCATCCCTGAATCTAAATAACTTAATGTTGTGGTCCAATTCCTTATAAAGGGAAAATCTATTGGAGCTCATTGCATCCAATTCACATTGCACTCTATGGTGGCGTGATATTTCCGACCGTAAATTCTCCATTTGCTCCCTCCACGATTGAAAACTGTCCAGAGAGCTGTCGAACCTAGATGCAAATCTCTCCGCTAAATCGCACCAATTTTTAAACCAAAAAGTGTTGCGTTTTACAACTTCCTTTGCAATAATCTTAGAGAGACGATCCGCTGGCAATTCCAGAACCCTTAGACAATATTTGAAATGCAGTCGCAGTGTATATATCTCCAGCAACTCAGAGTCAGTCTCCAAATAAACCATATAGTTTGGGGTAGCATGTGGTAGTGAAAACAGTTTTTTAATAAAAAAACGCTGACATTTTTCTAGCAAATCGTACCTCTGAAAACCTTTAACTTGAGCAGCATAGCAGACAATGGAACGTAGTACCGCATTAAATATTTATTTTTTAGCAGAGAGGGGGACCAGATTTTGCAAAATAAATCCCGACCAATTCCTATTGGGCCCCATTTTTGCAGCAGATATACGATCATTCAAATGATACATCATTGAAAGTCGGGAGCTTAACGTGACACCCAAATATTTGTAACTACTAACCAAATCTATCGGCGAACCCCCGAATTTCCATCTCTCCGCAGCAGCTAGTCTGCCACCCTTCCTGAAGACCACAATTTTGGATTTAGCCAGGTTGACTGTCAAATTCCAATTGTCACAATACGCTGACAAAAGATTTATATTTCTCTGGAGCGTAACCCTGTCTTCGGCCAGCAACACGATGTCATCAGCATACATTAAAATGCTGATAATTTTTCCTCCTATTCGAACTCCTCCTTCAAGCATGAGAGGTAAATCATCCAGATACAAAGAAAAGAGGAGCGGACTGAGTAAAAAACCCTGACGTACGCCACTATTCACAGGGAAAAAATCTGAAATTCCTTCCGTTCCTCGAACCGCCGATTCAGTTTGCGAATAAATATTCTTTAAGGTGTAAATAAATTTAGTTGAGACCCCTAGACTATACCATTTTAAAATTAAAGAATTTCTACAGATACTATCAAACGCAGCTTTAAAATCCACGAAAAATGCAAAGATTTTTTGACCCTTTTTAAGCAGTTTTAGTTTGATAATATTTACTAAGACAAACAAATTATCAATAGTCGAATAGCCACGTCTAAATCCTGCTTGATATTGACTGAGGATGTCATTTTCCCTGACAAAAGTTTCCAAGCGTTGCAAAAGAAGACCTGTAAAAATCTTTGTAGAAGCGTCCAGACAGGATATACCCCTATAATTTTGAACATCATTGATGTCACCACGTTTAAAAAGTGGAAATAAAATAGACTTACTAAAGGAAGTGGGGGTGACCCCTGTATCGTAAATTAGATTAAATAGAGATAAAAGCTTATCCAAAAATATATCTGGTGCATGTTTAAAAAATTCATAGGATACCCTGTCCAAACCCGGGGCCTTGCTATCCTTTAAATTAACAATCATTGCCTGTAGTTCGTTTAGTTCAAAAGGAGGATCTAGCATTGCAGAATAGGTATATGGTTCAGCATACAATACAGGTGAAGCTCTAGCTGGGGGGTTAAGCAAGTTTTTAAAATGGGAAACTAATTTGTGTAAATCAATATCACCACTGATAAAGTTTTTCCACTTAAAATGATTAGTTAAACACCAAAATTCTTTTGAATCATTTACAGTTTTAAACCTCTCAATTACCGTTTTAAGATAGTCTTTTTTCTTATTAAGGCAAAAATCCTTGTAATGTTCATTTGCTTCTAAATAATTAATTTTGACAAAATTTGATCTCGTTCGACGAAATAGATTCAATAACGCAAAAGACTTTTTCCTTGCACGGAGACACTGGCCATCAAACCATTCATGTTTCCGGAAATTCCTAATATATTGAGAATGGTTAGTAGATGGGAAAGAAGAAATTCTAATACAATCGATCAGGATATCTAGGCTTTTTTGGGGTTTAAAAGGAAAATATGCAATATCTTCTGTGGCCTGTATCAACGAATTTCTATAAACATTTTTATATTTATTTAACCAGATTAATCAGGGCATAAGCGGTAAAACATTATATTCCAAAGTGTCTCTAAACATAATTTCACATAAAAGAGGTTGGTGATCAGAATATGGTTCAGGTAAAACTTCAAACTTAACAATACAAGAGATACATTCTATTGGAAAGCAAATAAAATTAATTACTGATTTTTCTATACTACTCTTAAAAGTGAATTCACCTTCAACATCATTAAATCGGCCGTTCAAAATAACAAGATCATGATCATCACACAGTTCTAATACTTTAGCACCTCTACAGTTAATAGTTACATCCTTAGACCTTCTTACAAAATTACAATTAGGATTATCCAAAATGACATCTGAGGGGAAGGACTGATAATTTGAAATTCTAGCATTGAAATTTCCAGCCAAAACAAATTTAATATGGGCGTTTTCAGCAAGGAAGTTGGCCAAAATAGAAAAATCTGAGTCCCATGTATTACCGCACTAATAAATTGGTAAGATATGCAGCTCTATGTGACTTCTTATATAAATCACATTAACATTATCAATTTCAAAAAATTTAACCTGGTCCTGCAGTAAATAAGACTTAAACCCATACAAAAAACCTCCCATTGCATGGCCAAAACGAGATTGTTTTGTGGCTGAAATCCAACGCAGACAATATCCATCAAAATATTTACTGTAATAACTGAAATCCTTATCTATAAACGTTTCCAATAAAATAAATACCTCATGCTTTTTGAGAAATTGTAAAAAAGAAAAAGTAGGATCCTTCAACTTTGACTTTAAACCAGCTACATTGTATACCACAAATGAAATACGTGAGATAGAATTAGATTCCAGATGAATGTTGTGCCGGCAGACAGGCTGACGTCAATCTAAGTGAACCCGTGATGAGGCAGATGTCGCTGCATTCGTTTTAGATACTGTTGTGTGCGATGAAAAATAGTCCCTCGGCAGAGAATTGTTTCGAACAGCTGAGACAAAATTGGTCAAATCTGAGCCTACTAGCTCATTCAAAATTTTCAAGCCCTCTTCATCTCCATGCATCAAACCAACTTCATCCGACCAAGAAAATCTTTTGTCCGAAACAATGAGCTTGTCTACACGAACAGCAACATTACTATTATTATTTAACCTTTTAACTTCTTTTCTGATTAGGAAGAGCTTACTTCTTCTTCTCCTAGTTCTTTCAGAAAAATCCTGGTGAATTACAAACCCAGTTCCTCTTAGCCGCTTTAGAGAGGACATAACTAGCACTTTATCAGTAAATCTTAAAAAGGAGACTAATATTGGTCTATTCTGAGCTACAGCTCGCCCAAGAGGGAAAGCACTTATAAATTCATGTTGTATTTGAACTCTCAAGACTTCATTACAAAACTCGGAAACAGCATTACTTAAATTGTTATCTTTGTTATTATATTTTAGCCCTTTAAAAATTAAATTGTTTTTCTGGTTTTTAGTATCCAAATCATCCACTAGCTTTTCACTCTTTATATTTATATTCTTCATGGCACGTAATTCAGATTTTAGTTCCAAATTTTCCTTTTTTAATAAATTAATTTCATTGCGAAGATTAGAAATGTCTTCTTTAGTTGCCAGGTGCGCCAACTTTATATCCAGCATTTCCGATATACGATCCATTAACTGGTTCATATTAAATTGATTACTTCCCTGAGAATCGCCAGAAACAGGCATATTTCCAAATTCAAATGAAGATTTTTTACAATGATTCATATTAGACTCCAGTGAACTTCTGCTTCTTTTCGATTTACGGGGAGTCTGCTCTAATTTCGGCGGCATACAGCAATATAAATGATTTTTTTTAAACTGAGATTAATAACAATAAAGACAGCCAAAAATAATTATAAAGGATGAAGAATGAAGAATTATTAATTAGCGAAAGATAAGTGATAAAGTAACTGACCATATACACAAAGTAGTAAATAGAGCAGTATACACGGTGGGCCAGACCCCCCTACCGTGCACCCCCCCCCCCACATCCCTATAAATTGCATATCGTTGTGTTCCTTGTGATAAAAGATTAAGAAAAAGCCAATGTTCCCAGAAAAAAAAGTGGCCGCACTAACCGAAAATGGCGTTCAAACATGGCGGAATGACGATTTTGATTTTAGTTAGTTTTTTTATTACTGACATTCACCATTATGCCTAATTTCGCCATAACTGGTATTTTATTAAAGCTAGATAGTTCTAGATTCAGAATAAATAAACAAACGTTCTAAAATAATTAGTCTTGACAACATAAAATACATTTAAATTCAATTTTTTCAAGTCACTCGCGTAAAAGTTAAAATTCCAAGTTAATTTGTGATTAAACGGCCATCGTTAACGAAAAACACCCTGAAATAAACCATCTGGAGCAATTATTCTTCTTTAGAAATCAGTGGTCAAATTTCAAAATATATCAACTAGTTTCATAGAAAACAGACCTACAAAGCGAAAAGGTGCCGGTGACTCGGGCGCATCCAGTCCTCTGCCACATCGTTCAGTTCTCATACATCATATATTTACAGCGGGTTTAGGATATTATTTTGAATGTATAATGTAACTGCAAGTTTTTAATTTACAGAAATAATTAATATAACCTTATTTTATTTTATTTTTTTTTCCAAATCTGATTAATAAAGGATATAAATCTGCTAAATAATAATGAATTAGTCGCAGATTGCACATTATCTAAACCTCGCTTATATTGACATAAACTGGTTATCTTAAAATTAAATAATAATGTTCTCATAGTAGTAGTTGGGTTACAGACACTGGCTTCTGATCATTCATGAAATTTGAAATAAATGCATTTTAGCAAAGTATTGATTATTTACGGATTTAAAAACAATTAAAATCAAAACGATAAATGAAAAGCTCTGTTTGTTCGTTGATATGTAGAAATAATTGGTAATACAATTTAGGAAGTATATACATAACACAATTTAATAGCTAACAACAATTAATGAATAATATATATATATATATATATATATATATATATATATATATATATATATATATATATATGATGAATTTAAAATTAAACCACTACTGGAGAGGAAAACAAATTAAAACATGTAACTATTCATGCATCTAATGATCTATAATCCACGATGTTGTGGCCTTTTTACGGTTTCTGGCATATAACTACATAACAAAAACTTTACTTTCTCTTTTTTTCGAAAAAAGGGTATACTAATACAAATAAAATGTAATATTTGAAGTTGAAATCGTATTAGTTATTTAGCCAAATTCGAACATGAAAGATCGGTAACTTTCATCATTTTGGTGAAAACTCATATTCCAACGCCTATAACTCGACAATATGTACTCTAAATGAAAAATGTCACAGATAAAAGTTTGTGGACATTAAATTTAGCATAAAATAAGCCCATTTATTTTAAAATTGACATATTCCTGCGTAGAGATATAAATGAAAAAGTGAAAGTATCTGTAGCGCTTACTTCATTATTTTAACTACATCTTTATTCTTTCAAATATCTACATGTCAAAAAGTTTACTTTCTCCTTTTTTCGAAAATAACGCTAATAACTCGAGAATATGTACTCTAAATGAAAAATGATAGATATACAAGTTTTAGGACATTAAATTTAGCATAAAATAAGCCCACCTAAATAGTTAGTTCTGTGAATATTTTATCATATCCCCTTAGGTTTCACAAAAAGAAGGTATCAAGCGCTACGAATACTTTCACGTTTTCGTTTGTATCTCTACTTAGTAATAAGTTAATTTAAAAATAAATGGGCTTGTTTTATGCTAAATTTAATGTCCTAAAATTTGTATAAGTAACATTTTTCATTTAGAGTACATATTCTCGAGTTATTAGCGTTATTTTCGAAAAAAGGAGAAAGTAAACTTTTTGACATGTAGATATTTGAAAGAATGAAGATGTAGTTAAAATAATGAAGTAAGCGCTACAGATACTTTCACTTTTTCATTTGTATCTCTACGCAGGAATATGTCAATTTTAAAATAAATGGGCTTATTTTATGCTAAATTTAATGTCCACAAACTTTTATCTGTGACATTTTTCATTTAGAGTACATATTGTCGAGTTATAGGCGTTGGAATATGAGTTTTCACCAAAATGATGAAAGTTACCGATCTTTCATGTTCGAATTTGGCTAAATAACTAATACGATTTCAACTTCAAATATTACATTTTATTTGTATTAGTATACCCTTTTTTCGAAAAAAAGAGAAAGTAAAGTTTTTGTTATGTAGTTATATGCCAGAAACCGTAAAAAGGCCACAACATCGTGGATTATAGATCATTAGATGCATGAATAGTTACATGTTTTAATTTGTTTTCCTCTCCAGTAGTGGTTTAATTTTAAATTCATCATATATATATATATATATATATATATATATATTATTCATTAATTGTTGTTAGCTATTAAATTGTGTTATGTATATACTTCCTAAATTGTATTACCAATTATTTCTACATATCAACGAACAAACAGAGCTTTTCATTTATCGTTTTGATTTTAATTGTTTTTAAATCCGTAAATAATCAATACTTTGCTAAAATGCATTTATTTCAAATTTCATGAATGATCAGAAGCCAGTGTCTGTAACCCAACTACTACTATGAGAACATTATTATTTAATTTTAAGATAACCAGTTTATGTCAATATAAGCGAGGTTTAGATAATGTGCAATCTGCGACTAATTCATTATTATTTAGCAGATTTATATCCTTTATTAATCAGATTTGGAAAAAAAAATAAAATAAAATAAGGTTATATTAATTATTTCTGTAAATTAAAAACTTGCAGTTACATTATACATTCAAAATAATATCCTAAACCCGCTGTAAATATATGATGTATGAGAACTGAACGATGTGGCAGAGGACTGGATGCGCCCGAGTCACCGGCACCTTTTCGCTTTGTAGGTCTGTTTTCTATGAAACTAGTTGATATATTTTGAAATTTGACCACTGATTTCTAAAGAAGAATAATTGCTCCAGATGGTTTATTTCAGGGTGTTTTTCGTTAACGATGGCCGTTTAATCACAAATTAACTTGGAATTTTAACTTTTACGCGAGTGACTTGAAAAAATTGAATTTAAATGTATTTTATGTTGTCAAGACTAATTATTTTAGAACGTTTGTTTATTTATTCTGAATCTAGAACTATCTAGCTTTAATAAAATACCAGTTATGGCGAAATTAGGCATAATGGTGAATGTCAGTAATAAAAAAACTAACTAAAATCAAAATCGTCATTCCGCCATGTTTGAACGCCATTTTCGGTTAGTGCGGCCACTTTTTTTTCTGGGAACATTGGCTTTTTCTTAATCTTTTATCACAAGGAACACAACGATATGCAATTTATAGGGATGTGGGGGGGGGGTGCACGGTAGGGGGGTCTGGCCCACGTACTAGTAGGCTTTAATCCTTTAAAGGGCGCATCATAATATTAGTGTATCTATCCCTACTCCATAGAATAACTGCCGTTTCACGTTCTTCTTCTATTTTCCTTATCTCATTTACAATGAAGCAACGGCTCGTCAGATTTCCTTGAAAATTAACAAACTGAAAGGAAACCTATTAAAAAGAAACTGTGTCGATTTTTACATTAAAAAGAACAGTTTAAACCCCACAAAATAATTGAAATGTGGAGAACACACTCGCACTGTACTGATACCTTACTCAGACTCGCAACATTGGTGTCATTTGGATTATTTAACAATTTTAATTCAGTAGTTTTTCATTAATCACATAAGTTGCAACAATCATCATCGAACCATACCCTATTATCCTTTTTATTTTCCCTTTTCCCAAAACACAAGTTTCAGACCTCTTTAATATTATCATTCTCATAAAAAGTCTCCAAAGCTTTCAACCTGTTCTTGACTTCTTGCTCGAATTGTTTTCTAATTGATGGAATGTTTAATTTCTCCAGATTTATCTTATATTTGAAACCATATTTCTCATTTTTCTTTTTCCTATTGTCTTTGACGAACTTTAGCACTTACTAGTTCATGATTCAACCCACATTCGGCCTCACAATAAGACCTAGCATTAATAGTACTATTTTACCACCTATGCTGAACTATAGCATGATCGATTTTCATTTTGAGTTTGCGAATCTGGTGATAACCAAGTATATTTATCAATATATTTATGCTTATAGGTAGTACTTTCAATTATTAAGATTTTTGATGTGGCAAAATTTATTAGTAGTATCCCATAATCATTACTATATCCATGGAAATTTTCTTTACAGATTGTCTGATATTATACTTCTTTCCTCCCTAACTTTATGTTTGCGTCTCCCAGAATGATTTTCATGCGGTTTCGTGGTAATTTAAAATGTAAAATCGTATCGTTTCTATCGTTACAAATTGTATCATATCATACAATGATTCTAGTTTATCATAAAATTTCCATTTAACATCATTGTAACTATCTTTTGACGGAGAATGCATGTTGATCAATGTAACCAATGTCCCCGAAAAATAGCCATCAAAATCTTATCACTAATAAATTGAATGTTTCACCAATTTCCAATTAGTAATCTATTCCTAATCAAAAACCTGGTGTCTAGACCAGTGTTTCCGCTCCCTTTGAACCAAATAGTGTTACCTTGTTGTTACTTACCTTCCAGTAAAGAGCCCTCTCCTGGCCAGCAGACCATTTATGAAAATAATTAAGCTATCTATTAATTATAAAAATTGCACGGATAAATTTTTAATGTTGTACACGCTTATTCTTCATTTAGAACAATCAACATTAGTAAAAACTTAAATTACTTAAGTAAAAATGGGTCTATAATTATTTATTTAATACGTTCGGTGCCCACAACCCGCCTGGCACCTTACCTAACCTCCGAGGCCCACGACCTGCCAGGAGAGTGCTCCTTTCCACTGCCTTCCCAAGTACCTGGATCGGCAGGGGCCTCTCGTTTTTACTTCATTTTACTGTGGACCTCTCACAGAGTAGTCGCTGTGTATTAAAAGTGTTGGTTTCTCGAAAACTTTTTTTTTTGATCCGTGGCAGTGTGTTTTGTGTAGTGCTACACTTCTTGGAGTACCAGTCCCTTTTACAAGTAAGTTGATTTTTTTTATTTATTAATTTTGATGTCTTGGAAGACTCATACTTGTTTCTCAATTTGTGAACGATTTATATTTATCTTTGTGAACTTTTTTTGCATAGTAACATTATGTCGGGAAGAAAAATGAGGGGGAACCCAAAAAAGTACAAAAAAACTTAGTTTATAGTTTCATTATATAATTTAATACTTTGTAACTGCAATATTGCAGTATTTATGTTACCTTTTTTTAGTAATACCAATGTAATTTATTAATTTAATAAAAATTAATATAATTTATTTTATTTTTTTATTAAATAGTTTTCCTCTACCTTCCAATAGCCTCCTTCAATTCTTCCCTTCATCTGTCCATTTATCCCTGTGGGGTTTATAAAAAGTAAAAAAAAAAAAAAGGTAATTTAGAAATAATTTTTCATACCACCCAGTAAAAAAAAAAAAAAAAAAGAAAAAAAAAAAAAGAAAAAAAAAAAAAGAACTAAGAAAAAAAATATATGAAAAAAATTTGACATGCATTTTAAATTAATTGGGTTATTGAAAGAAAATGCCATTTTCCACATTTAATTAAAAATTACGCCCTAAAACTGATTTTATTATAGAAATACGAGGGTATGTACATGGCCCGCACCCTGCTAGGCGGGTTGTGTAAAATATGGTAAATGGTACTTGCATCGATGTTATAATGATTGATTTGATTTATTAAAGTGTTATTTACAAGAATGAATAAATAAAACCACTGGGCCCCCGAGGATGTATGCTTATTGTTAGAGGGCATTGAATGTGTTAAGTGAATACCTATATCATATTCATTTTAATTGTGAAAATAACTGAGATCAGATATAATATTAAAATAATAAGAATGGCTAGTCAAAATTTTAATGAAACTTAATTAGCTAACTAACAAAATAACAAAAACTTAACAAAATATTTTAAATCCTTCTTGTTGTGAAGTGAATTTAAGCACTGTTTGAGCAAATGATATTGATTTTGGTTTCATTAGAGGTCCTATTGATTGTTTTGTCTGACTAGTAAATCCTTTTTTTTTTTTTGGAAATTTTCAGATGCATAACACAGCAGAATCCCAATAATTCATATAGTCACAGGACCAAAGATAAAACACGAATTATCAAGCTATACAAATTATCGACATTTCAGTAAATATGGAATAAAAAATAGCAATAAAAAAATAAAAAAAATAATACAAACATTTAGTACTGTTCATGAACAAAGGACATAGATAGAACAATCAAACATTAAAATTTTACTGTTGAAAAAATAATTATTTTCTTTTGATGTAATCTTTGAAGGAGGTTCCTACCAATAGCTTTGTCTAGCGTGTTTACGGGTGGGAATTCCTACACATCAACATCCAAAGTGACAAAGGTAGTTAATATATATTTGCTATCCATTTTTGGAGTAACCGCAGTAGTAAATATGCTGCAACGACAAGTCATGCTGAGCGCATTGGAAAATAGGTTCAACCACAATTTTTTGGAACGTAGTTGAGGATAGTATGATCCAGGCATTCTATCTAACACATCTACTTTGCCCATCCCAATAACCCTTAGATTATTGTTTGCACACAATACACAATACTGACTGGATGAAGACCAAGCACTAACTGATGTTTGACACAATAGTTTCAACAAGATCAGTTAGGCTGTAATGTAGAGGAATTACACAAAAGATCAAATATCTTGTTAATGAAATGAGTAATTCTATGAATTTTCCTATACACCTTCTTACAACAAAAAGAACCAGAAAACCTAAGTTCTTATAGTCTGAATGTGTCATGGTTCCACACGAGGAACAATAAAATTAAAATCAGTGTAACTAATTCCTAGAATTTTTTTTATTGTTATATGCCTATAAAGCATTAATTTCAGCAAAAGTGGAAAAAAAAAGTAAACAAAAGGAAATTCTTACAAACCGTAATCTTTCTGTCATTCTTCTCTCCTCTTAATAGAAAATACTATGAAGACGAAAATAAATACAAATCATCAAAGGGAGCAAATTACATTTTTTATGAATTACGGGGAGATTATCAAGGAACCAGCGAATCAATAAGAATTATCGGGATTCTACTGTACATGAAGCCCTGAAGATGCTTAAACGAAAATTTGGTTGTTTAAGTGTAATTTAATAAATAAGAACTTATTTACGAAACTTTTAATACCAACTTGTTCTATATCAATATTTCAAACCTCTAAAAATGAGAAATTGCTATTTAAATAAAAAGAAAAAACTTAAATTAAATAAAGATAAAATTATTCTATAAATCACACTGAGCTGTAATCAGCACTTACCTTGTCTATTCAATCTAACACAGTGTGAATACTCATTTTGCCTAAGCACTGCATCACCTATTGAAAAAAGAAGTATCAATCGAATGCAGATTGCATTTGCAAACCAATCAATAATATGAAATTCTATTACAATTTTAAGCATGAAACAATAAAAGTGAAATTATAAGTTGAAATTGATTAATAATATAATCGATATAAGCTCAAACATTTTTATCTTCTACAATAATCAACATTTTGTAAGTAATATCTTTCTTTAAGGCACACTCATAATAGGTAGATAGGAATTATGGCCAGAAACAGAATTTACTAAGAAATTTTTATTGGTCTATAAAAAATTAATATCTGATGTATAATCCACATCACAGATGTGGTATGGTATGGCATAGGAACACAATTAACATCATGATAACCTGAACTGATTTTTTAATCAAAACTAAGGCTAGTTAACACTAAACATACCAACACTCAATGTATACATATTTCTACCATAGCAGGTCAAATGACCAGTGTTTATGTTTCCTGATTGAATGTATGAAATATGGAAGTTAGGAAGAAAATTAACAACGTAAATTTATTATAATTAAACATAAGTGTACATAGATAAGAATCTGTAGTAGATTTAGGCAATGTTCCTTTCGTATTTGTACTTTTTTTTGTTTGTTGAAGGGCTTCTCGAAAATTGGCAGCAAGTTCTACATTCTCGAAATTTTTAATTCACAGTTATTTTGATTGAACTAACTATGCAACAGTCTTTCCAGAAATATGCAACAAATTGAATACAATAGCTTGAATGCACATGGACATCATAATTTTTGATTCGATAACCTTATAAAACAATAAATTGTTCTCCCGGTCAAATGACTGGTTGCGGTAGATAACGGTATACGACAAGTATAACTAAAAAAAAAAAAAAATAGAAATAAAAAAATAATAGGATATTAATTGTATATAATTAATAGAAAAAGCCATGAAGTCAAATGTGCAAAAACGATAAGATTTTATGCGCTTTTTTTATACAAAAGTTCATAATCGGTCATTTGACTGGTTATGGTAGTTTTAGTGTTAATGAGAATCTATCTAGTCAGTGACAATTATATTTAAATTAAAAAAAAAAAAGGTTTGTTTAAAGTCAAAGAAACTCACTATTTCTTTAAAAGATGGATTATAGGTAGTGATTATCTAGGATAATGAATTGTCAAGATTTCTTTAATATAGTAATTAGTTATGGTTAGATAATTGTCAAATCTTTTATCTTCTAATTAAATAGTTTCTTTAATATAATTTCTTTATTAGATATACCAACATTACAACCCAAGCCTGTGGTTCATCATTAAGGCTTCACCTGTGAATGAAACTCTTTAAAACCTGATGAAAACCCACATGGTTGAAACTTAAGCAAATCTTATAAAACAATAATATTAAAAATCTAAAATCCTGATTATTTCTCATTCTAGTTATTTCTTTTACTTTGATCAGCAGACCAAGTTGTATTTTTTCATCTGAGAACATCATTTTACAAAATTTTAGTTTATAATTAAGATTAAATATATTATAAAGCTAGTTTGAATTTATTAATTCTTGATTGTGAAATAGTCTGTTAGGAGCTCTAAAGAAGCTAAATTAAAAGATAATCAGGAGAAATCAAGTTCTATAAAGGTAATCATAATGCTTAGAAGAGCTCTGATTAGGGAAATCATCATTATATTCATTCCTCTATGTACAACTTAAATGGTGCAAGGAAGAAGTCTATAAAGCCCTCTCCAGTTCTACAAGTTTTCCACCAGCTGCCTTCTATTACTCCTTTGAAACTTTTTACATTCTCTGATAGAATAATTATGTCACCAGCAAACAAAGTAATGAGAGCATATGTTTATAGAAATTCGTTGAATTGGCCACTAAAGATATTGCTCAATTTCCTATGATTTACAAAAACCCCAAAATATCTTGATCAATTTTATTATAATCTCTTCTTTACCATCTACTAAATATTCTCAATATGTTAAGAATATCCAGGAAAATTAATGGTTTGACAGACAGTGCCTTCATACAAGGAATAAATCTTTTGCTTCATTAAATCTATTTCATCAAACTAGATCTAATGTAGTCAAGTTGTCAGTAGTTATGTAAATAAATTTATCATGAGAATTTTCATCATTTAATCAGAAGCTTTTTATTTCAGTTTTTTATTTAGATATCTCTTTTATAGATAATTTTTAAAATAATTCTAGTTTATAAAATATTATTTGTATAACTAGATCACATAAGTATCTTTTGTATTTGATATGTAAGGTTTAGTTAATTATCTTATTAAAGATAAATTTTAATAAAATAACCTATAATGATTCTCTACTTTCCCTTAAATTTAACACATTTTGCCGAAACCGTAATTTTCCTAGTTTTTTTGGCTCTGGTTGACGCCGCATATTAGGTATGTTTGATGTTGTTAGGTATGTGGATTGTTGTTAGCTCAGCATTTGCTATAATATTCCATATTCAAAAGATTTTGGTCCAAGAACTCCATATACTGGAAGCACAGTAGGACAGGTCAAAACAAACTTCTTTGAAACCTTTAGTACCTTATTTATTTATATATTAGCGCTACAATCGTACAAGGACCCTGGCTTCTATTTGAATCTTTCTCCACTCTCTTCTGTCACGGGCAAGAATCTTCTATCTTCTTATGCCCATTCTGATCAAATATTCTCCACCTGGTCCAGCCACCTAAGGCGTGGTCTTCCTCTACCGCGACTACCACCAGAACGATCCTCCAGTAGGCGTTTGGGAATCGAATCTCGAGGCATACGTGCAACATGCCCCAAACCATCTGATTTGACTTCCTCTTATTATTGAGGCCAGATCCCGTTTATCATATAGCTGGTAAAGCTCCTTGTTAGACCGAATTCTCCATTCTCCATGTTCGCTTACCGGGCCATATATCCTGTGGAGAAACCTTCTCTGCCACGCAAGCAGTTTTCTCTCTGAGGCCTTGGATACTATCCAGGTCACGGAACCATATGTGACCACAGGTCTTATGACCTTCTCATAGAGTGTGATCATGGTCCTTTGAGGCAGGGTTTTATAATTTAGTATTTTTTTCAGGGCAAAGCAGCATCGATTTCCGGCTGATAGTCTAGCTTTTATTTCTTCTGCCATTTCATTACCTTCAGTAATCAGTGAGCCAAGATATTTAAAGGTTTTGACCGCTTTCAGAGTGTGCCCACCTATTATGATATTTTCGCCTGTCCCTGCCGAATTTCTCGGTGTCAGCATCTATACTGCTCATTGATTTGTAGTCCCAGTTGTTTTGCAGCTGCTTCGAATTCTTCTAGAGCCCCTGTTGATGCTTATATTTTTTGCTGTTATTACAACATCATCAGAACAGGCCAGGTGTTGCGTCATCCTATTGTAATGGTGCCCCCTGAATATGAATATATTCTAATGCTAAGTTAAAGAGAGTAGGAGATAATGGGTCTCCTGGCCTAAGCACGTCTCTCATCATGAAATCTTCCGATAAAAGACCATTTATCTTCACTACCGATCTACTATCATTTAGGGTCACCCTTGTTAAACTGATCAGCTTTTTTGGGACTCCTAATTTTGTCATTATTTTTATTAATTCGTTAAATAAATTAGTACCTTTGCTAAATCTATTGAATAATTATTCCATGCTGTTTTGGTGATTTCAATATTTTTTTTAATTTTTATATTGTGGCAGTAGAAATCACGTGTAGTCATACGTAATGTGTTGTGTAATTTTTACGGGTCATCTCATTAAATGGAACATTTTTACATCCTGAAACACAAAAAAAAAGTGTCCATTCGAAGTACCAACAATTTAATAATTCTTTATCCAATCCGATTTTAATCTTTCGTGTTTGCTTTGTCTGAAAATTTTGTGTGAATTATGTAGTAGAGCTGTAGGCTAATCGTGTGAATTTTGAATTTCAAAATTTTCCATTCAATAATTTGTTTCAATGCACACCTTCTCTGTTTCAGAACTAAAGAATAATTCTTTTTGCAACGCTCAAAAAAGGCTACAGAAAAAATCAAACAAATAGAAGATTGTAGACAGAAAAATATCGCCAATGTTTCGTTAAAGAAGTTGATGATCTTCTAGAAGACCTTCAACATGATATGGACAGGATGCATCTATTTTCCCTCAACCGTCTGTGTCTCTTGACTTTGCTGGAGCACTCAAGAATAAAAAAATAAATGGGCTACCAGTTTCTATTACACCTAAAACTGAAATTCTCATCATTGCTTCAAAAAACAACAACGTATCTTCTGAAGATACAAAAATAGACTTCAATGCCAAAATTAACCCCACTCAATTGAGATTAGATATAAAGAATATCAAACACCTCAAAGAAGGCAAAATACTAGTGGAAACAAACTGATGGGCGGGACACCAACAAAATTGAGGAGAAACTAAGGGAAGATTGTTCTTTAAAAACAAACCTACCTAAAAAGCGAAAACCTTAAATTATCATTAAAAGGCTACCAGATGAGGCTGACAAAGATAACCTCATAAAAACACTTATTGCCAAAATGATGAGCTTGGGCTAACTGAAGACAGTCTACGCTTCCTTACAATTTTTTTTTGGGGGGGGGGGGGCACCAGGGAGCCCAAGACATGCGCTGCTAGAAGTGGACCCAAAAATGAGAGCTCCTCTCCTGAGCGTGAAAATAAAGCTGTTCTTCACAATTTTTGCTGCAGAGGATTACCTATCAATTCGGTAGTGCAGAAAATTCTATAAGTTCAACCACGCCGAGCACTGCAAGAGCCAACTTACGTGCACCATCTGCTGCGGGGAACATTACACAAAGGACTGCCCCAGGACTGAAGAAACTAAATGTGTTAATTGCCTTAATTATAATAAGCACTGTAAGGCACAATTCACCATTGATGTATGATGCAACAATACATATAAGCAACAAGTAAGTCGTGTCATTCCTACATAAATGCTATCCACCATTTAATCCGCAACACAAACTATGACAGCACAACTACATTACAATTACCACAATGGCAGTAAACTCAGCTACACGACATTTAAACATTCTACAACAAAACACGCAACATTCATACAAATCAAAAATACTACTACAAGAATATATACTAAAACATAATCTACATATTGCTTTAATACGGGAACCTTATTTAGGATGTAAGGAGAATTTTCTGTTAAACTATCCAATTGTCAATCTATTATCACTGTAAATAGTAAACAAATAGATGCTATTTTGCTCAGTGATTTCTCTAATCCAGATGTAACAGTAGTATAGGTTATGATTGGAAAGGTTCCGTATATTTTTGTCTCAGCCTACTTTGATATCAATCGTGATGTTATCGAGACACTGATAACATAAAACGCATAATCGATGCGTTTTCGGATCGATGTATCGTCGTTGAAGCAGATACTAACTGTCAATCCAGACTATGGCATGATTCCATGACAAATAATCGTGGGAAGGCTCTTGAAAATTTTATCGTAACCAACAATTTAAATATTTGTAATATTAACGCTGGCTTACCAACATTTTCGAGCTCTCAAAGTCAAAGTAATATTCATTTAACTATCACAAATATTCATGCTCTTAATAAAGTCAACAGTTGGCGTAGACTAGAAGATGAAAACTTCTCCGATCATTCCACTATTCAATTTTTTCTGGGTTTAAATTCTTTCTTTATTATCAGAAACCATTGGAAACTATGAATGAAAATGTGTTTATTTAAAATCAATAATACAAATAATTAAATAGAGAAATTAACTAAACACATAGACAATGGAAAATTCCGTCTGTCGAGGTCTGTGTTTCAGATTATATAGTTATAAATAAATACTATAATACACCTCAATGTTTTACAAAATCGTAATAAATAATTAATAATTTAACACAAAATAATAAGCAAAATAAATATAATGAATACAATATAATAATAAAGAATAAGGATAAAATTAAATAAAAAGGTTGCCCCAATGATCCCCTACCTGCTAATCCATTGAGCTCTTCTCAATTTGGCCTGCTGGACATAACAGCTAAGTGCTATCCAATTGCTTCCAATTACTAGACTAAATAATTCTGGTGTAGATACCTCCCTACCGAAATATTTTTTCCTTAGTTCGCCATAAACATGGCAGGTCCCCAGGAAGTGACACGTGTCTTCTTTCTCCCCTCCATGGCATACTGGGCAGTCATCTTTACTTTCGTTATCCCATGGTTTTAAGTTTAAATTTAACATTTCGGTTCGACTTCGGAAGATGGTCCTGATAACTGTAATATCATAACGGTCATCGAGATACGGCGAAACAGTGCCTGCTGTGCATAAGCCCGCGTAGATATAAAAACGAGAATGGATGCATTTTTCTAGGTTTCTTTGTTTTTCTTCTTCCTCTATCCCCTGACTGACTGAGGCCAACTTCCGCCGCAGGTCTACCACATTTAACAGGTCGAGTTTAATTTTAAAACAATCCTCAAACTCCAACCACTTCCGGTACCAATATACTTTCTTATTAATTACTTCTATCGCGAGGATGCGAGGTAATCGACAGTCCGGCATATCCAGAACCTTCAAACTATATTCAAAATGTATTTTTAGAGTGTAGGAGTATATAGATGCTATTCCTGTTTCGTGGGCCAATATATATGTTGGTGCGAATCGCGGGAGAAACAATAACTTTTTTATAAAATAACGTTTGAACTTCTCCAAAACATCATATGAATCGAAACCCCAAGCCTGCCCTGCATAACTAACCACTGTCCGCGATAGTTTACTCGTATAGGGTATATTTTTGTTAACAATGAAGTTACTCCAAGTTGATTGTTGGAAACTAAACAAAACCAAACAGGAAGATTGGGGAAAATTCGTTGATAATATAAAAAGCATATCAGTCTGGCTCGAGCCTTCAATGCGATAGTATCGTCCACACGTGGTTAGTCATCTTATTCTATTACAACTTCTTCTACATACGGTTAACTATATTTATAGTGAGTACTCATAGCCTTTTTAATCTTATTCTAAATTAAAACCTACATTAAACGGTTCCTTTATTATTTAATTATTTAATATATTATTTAATTATTTAACCTATAGTGCATAATTTATTTAAATACTAATAGAAGAATTACAGCCTAGCGACTGGCTGTTTGGTACTGGAAGAGATAAGAAGGCTCCAGTCCCCACCACACCCGATCATTACTCTCATCCCCACCACAACCGTCTATGTTAATCCAGTCGCTTCAAATACCTTAAAATGAAACAGTGCCCGGTCTGTGCCCGCAAGGGCTAGTAGATGTGCTCTACTAGTGGGGATTAACGATCCTCCGGTCTCCTGAGTTCAATACACAGTACACACATCACACAGCAATAAACTATTCATACACACTGACGATAAGGACAATAACAGTAAACACCTCAGGATCACCTTCTCTGAGAAGACTCAATGCTGGGAGTAAAGCCGGCAACCAGTTGTCCCGAGGTTACGGGGCCTTCTTTGCTGGGCTAATCACCCGTAGGGGAGTACAGCCGATTCAAAGAAATATTGCTAACAGCCTCGGATATGGACTGTCTTTACGGAATCGACCTGGCATGTTAAAGGACATTAGATTTGGTACGTGGAATGTGCCTTCTCTATACGGCAAGGAAGTGGAGATTGTGGAGGAGATGTTAACATACAAAATTGGCATACTAGGGGTGTGCGAAATAAGAAAGAAGGGCTCCGGGCAAATGCAGCTGGACAAAGGGTATACCATGCTCTATTCAGGTGTTCCACTGGAGAACCGAGTAAAAGAGGGAGTAGGGTTCATTTTTAAGTATGAGCTCTTTCAGAAAGTCCAAGACTGGGAACCGGTTAACTCAAGGTTAATATCTGCTGATGTCACTCTACCAATAGGTAAGGTTACACTGATTCAAGTTTATGCACCAACAGAGGACTCTAGCGTGTTGGAAGCGGAACAATTCTACAGTGACCTAATTCGTGTAGTTGAAAAGACTAAAAACAGAAATATCATAGTCATGGGGGGATTTTAATGCGAGGACTGGAAGAGACCATAGAAGAGCCAATGGATGTATGGGTCCCCATGGAGGTGAGAGAACACTCAACAATAATGGCTAATTGACTTCTGCACTGACTATGGTCTGATCATTGGAAATTCATTTTATCCCCACAAACAGGTCCACAAGATAACCTTCTCAGCTCTGGAAAGAAACGTTAATAGCGTGATCGACTACTTTCTCTATACCAAAGATATAAGAAAATACTTTACAGATGTAAAGGTCATACGAGGGGCCGAAATCGGGAGCGATCACATGCTCTTGGTTGCAGATACCAAGATCCCTCCAGTAAAGAAGCGACGGCCGAAAATTTACCAAAGGGTAGAAATCAAGCAGCTGCAAGATCCTCAAAAGATAATTGAATATAAGAACGAACTAGGAAATAGGCTGCAACAACTTAACTTTGATAAAGACCTGGACGACCTATGGCTAGACCTAAAAGCAACCATTTTAGAGTCAGCAACAAAAGTATGCGGTGTAAAGAAGGTGTCAATTAAAGCGTTCAGACGAAGCGTTCAGACTGGTGGAGTGGAGAGCTAAGGGCTATAATACGGGAAAAGAAGACCTGCTGGAAGAACTTCTGCACGGATAGAAGTCGGGAAAATTACGAGCTGTATAGAGCCGCAAGAAACCGAGTAATGATGGCAGTGAAGGAAGCAAAGAGGAAGACATGGGAAGAATTCGGTCGATCTCTTGATAATGATCATAGAGATAATATTAAACTCTTCTGGCGAAAAATCAAGTCACTGAGAGGTAGGAAGCCCAAACAAATGAGGAATATAAAGAATGAAAGAGGCAAAGTTGTGTCGGAGGAAAAAGAGGTGCTTGAAGTGTGGCACAGGCATTTCTCAAGACAGCTCAGGGGCGATCCGGTGGAAAGAGATCTCTCTGATGTAGAACCTCAGGATCAGGACCAAGGAAACGACCCGATAGAGGAAGAAGAGGTGGAGATAGCTATTGCAAAAATTAAGACAGGGAAAGCAGCAGGCCGTGATGGCATAGCCCCAGAATTCGTCAAACTTGGAGGACCAGAGCTTATAAAAGCTCTTCAAAAATTTTTCCAAAAGGTATGGGACCATGAAAGGATTCCTCACGAATGGGAGTATAATGTTATAGTCCCCATTCACAAAAAATGGAGCCAACATGACTGCTCCAATTATAGACCTATCTGCCTGTCTCCAGTAATCTATAAAGTATACACTTCCATTCTTGAAAGCAGGTTGAGACCTCTGGTAGAGCCCGATATGCAGGAAGAGCAAAGCGCCTTTAGACCAAATAGACAAACACAGGATCAGATTTTCACCCTGAGAAATGTGATTGAGAAGTCATGGGAATATGACCAAAACATCTATCTGATATTCTTAGACCTCAAAGCAGCGTTTGATTCTGTGCCTAGAAAAGAAATTTGGGAATCCTTGAAGGCAAAGAAAATTCCCATTAAGCTGCTAAGGGCTATAAAGTCAACCTACAAGGACCCTAAGGAGTTGTGCGCATAAGTGGCCAGGAATCGGAGATATTCAGAATGGAGAAGGAAGCAAAACAAGGCGACTCCCTGAGCCCACTTCTCTTTATTGTATATATGGATGAAATTGCTGCCATATGCAAAAGACGTACGGCACGAATGCATATGGGTTACTGGAACCTATTTCCTGTCGTAGTACAGTTTCTCTTATATGCAGACGACATTGTACTCATTGCCAAGACACCCGAGCAACTTTAAGAAGCAGTAATAGAGTGGAATGAAGAACTGAAAAGAAAAGGCATGAAGATCAATACTCATAAAAGCAAAGTTCTTCAAGTCGGTAGAACCCAAGAGGATTTCCAAATTCTGTGTAATGAAGAGGCGATGGAGGTGGTAAAAGAATTCACGTACCTTGGTACGGTGATAAACAGATCTGGTAAAGTCGAATCTGAAATCTCAAGCCGAATCACCAAGTCTAATTCCATATACTACCAGATTTGTAACTCTGTTATTGGGAAAAGAGAAGTGGGACAAGATGTGAAGCTACATTTATTTAACTCGGTTTATCTGCCAGTGCTTGTCTATGGAGCTGAAAGCTGGATCCTGAGCGAAAGGCTTCAAAACCGTGTCACCGCAGCAGAAATGAAGTTTCTTAGGCGAATCGCGGGGAAAACACGGAGGGATTGTGTCCGGAACGACAGGATTAGGGAAGAGATCAGTGTACGCCCAGTTATGGAAACTGTGGAGAAGAGACAACTGAAGTGGTTTGGACACTTCGTTGGTCGTATGGACCACCACAGAGATCCCTTAAAAACCATGGAGGTGAGGCCAGTAGGAAGAAGACCAAGAGGCCGACCCAGAACTCCATATCTGACCCATCTAGAATGTATAGGGAGACGCAGAGGAAAGACGTTAGGGGAAATGAGGAAACTTGCCATAGACAGACGCATGGCACAAATGGCTGGAAGCACCCCCATGCTGAAAGGCAGACGGGTGGAAGAAAAAGAAGAAGAAGCCCAGTCTGTAAAGCAGCCATAACAAGAGATGACAAACTTTCCCTTGCATGCGCGTGCTGCAAGATTTTATTTCACGGGAGATGCTGTAACTTAACGGAACCCGATATCACACAATTAAAAAAAAAAAACCAGTGGTATTGTAAGGGTTGCACAACCTCAAACATTGAGTATCGCATTACCCCCAGCAAAAATATAGAAGAAGATATAATTGCAATTTCAACAGAAATCGGAAAAATGTCGTATGAACTATAAGATATAAAAAATTGTATGAACACACAAGGGGAAATAATGTTCGATAACTCCGAAAGACTGAAATCAATAGAGGAGCGTTCAAAAAAACAGGACGAAATAATAGAAAAATTACTAACAGAAGACAACAATCTTCGAAATAAAATAAAAATTATGGAGGCAAAACTAAACCAAGCAGAGAAGGCCTACCTATCTAACTCCCTAGAAATACGGGGAATACCACAAAAATCCGGAGAAACACCCGAAGGCATCGTCTGCTCTGTCGGAGCCGCCCTAGGTGTTAAGCTCACCGCTGATGACCTCGACTTTGAGCAGAGAAAAAGGACCAGAGAAGAGGACCCATGCCCACCCCCGATTGTCGTGCGTTTTGTACGACAGTCCGTCCAAGACGAGATGATTCGACTCCGGAAGGTGAAAAGGGATTTCACAGCAAGGCACCTTGGCTGGGAGAACGATGAAAGGATCTATGTCAGCGAGGAGATGTCGGTGGGCAACAGACATCTCTACTGGGTGGCGAGACAGAAGAAAGGCGCGGGAAAAATAAAATACGTATGGTTTGCCAGGGGCAGGGTTGGCTGCCGGCAAGAGGATGGCTCCCAGTGGTTATCATCACTAAGGAGGAAGACGATGAGGCACTACAATGCCACATCTGTGACTGTCACTCTATAATCTGGACTGCCTTTTTATCCTGTATTTCACCAATCTATGCATATTATTCTCGACTGTCACTCTAGAATCTGGACCGCTATTTTATCCTGTATTTCACCAATCTATACATATTATTCTCGTATTTCTACATTTCTCTTGTTTTATTTGTTTTCTACTTCATTTTATCACCTAGGTAACACTTTCTTTTATTTAACAGCTATAGGCCTCAAACATTATCTCTCTATTTCATTCAGTCAACTTACTTTTAATACTGCCACAAACATACATCTCTGTGCCTTTTCACTCCAATTTAAACTCCATTTCCTTTCACAGATTAATCCATCTAATCACATGAGTAACATCCTATTATCTTGCCATGTTAATTCCCAATCCCTTCCAGCCCACTAGGATGAGTTCCAAGAACACTTCCTCCACAACTTCTACCATATCATTGCCGTCTCGGAAACCTGGCTAAAACCAAATATCTCATCCTCCTCAATACCCATCCCTAACTACACTCTCACCCGTCGTGATCGTGAGGACCGCACAGGTGTTGGTCTTTACGTCCATAATAGTCTGAGGATAAAAATCCTCCTAGAATACCCTTTTTCCGAAAGGCCTCATCTGGAATACATCCTCGTGGAAATCTCCTCTGATGCCTGCCTTTTCCCTCCTTTACATAATAGTTTACCGCCCTCCGCCTGTCCAATTTGATCCTTTCTTTGAATCTT
Source organism: Aelia acuminata (assembly GCA_911387785.2). Classification (NCBI taxonomy): domain Eukaryota; kingdom Metazoa; phylum Arthropoda; class Insecta; order Hemiptera; family Pentatomidae; genus Aelia; species Aelia acuminata. The sequence continues at coordinate 81,222,001 of OU426980.1, forward strand.
CCCTCTTTACCTATGTCCCGTTATACAGTTATGTAATCATCGCTGGTGATTTTAACATAAACATGCTCACAGATTCTCCTAACAGATCTTACCTTATAGACCTCATCCATTCACTCGACCTCTTCATAGAACCCTACCAACCAACCCACCATACCCAGTTTACCAGCACCTGGTTAGACCTTTTCATAATAGACTCCTCTCACAACTTACTGTCTTCTTCACAGCATCCAGTACCTTTTCTATCAAACCATGACCTCATCAAAATCTCCTATAACATTCCAACACCTTGATCTTGACTCACTAACTCCTGAAAAGCTGAATCCTTTTTTCGATTCACTTTCCCAAACCCTGGATCCCATTTATTTGTCATCCTCCATAGATGAAATGGTGGAGTGCCTTTCTTCTAATCAGTATACTTTCCTCAATCAACATGCTCCCCTCAAGACCTCCACCTTTAGACGTCCTCCTGCACCCTGGATAAATCCAGACATCAGAGAGTTGATGAGAAAAAGAGATGCTGCCAGAAGACGTTTCAGACGTACCCGTTCCCCTGAAGATTACTCCCACTTCAAGTCCCTACGAAACCTCAACCAATCTTCCATACGGCGTGCCAAGGCACTATTTTTTCATAACTCCCTATCACAAGCCCTCGATCTTAAGTCTAGATGGAAAATCCTTAAAAAACTGTCCACAGTAAAATCCAAAGCCTGCACTTATTACCCCATCGATCCAGATGAATTAAATTCCTATTTCGCCAATTCTCCATCTATTCATCAGCCCTCTTCATTATCGTTCACACAAACATTCGATCCAGATAATTTTTATTTCCTTAATATCTCACCAGAAGCCTTACTCTCATCTATCCTCAAGTCCAGAACCAATGACTTCGGTCCAGACCAAATTCCCGTAAAGATAATTAAACTCTGCCTTCCTGTCATATTCTCTGTTCTCCTACATATATATAACTTCTCTCTACAAAATTCCTGCTTCCCAGATGCCTGGAAAAAAGTTAATTATCTTGCCATGTTAATTCCCAATCCCTTCCAGCCCACTACGATGAGTTCCAAGACCACTTATTAAGTTTAGACTTGGCGCAAATTGTACTAATAACCAAGTCCCTAGAACATTTAATAAACTTAAAAATCAGAAATAAAACGATTAACGTACTGACCGACAGCCAATGGTCATTACACATGATCGCAAACACACACTGTCACACACCAACTATCAAAGAAAATTCACAAACAATTAAGAAACCTACAAACCGATGGAAATAATTGGATTTCATTTACTTGGATAAAAGGGCACTCTGATATACCTGAGAATAATTTGGCAGACAAGGCTGCGAAAGCTGCTTCCAAGACACTTCCCTGGCTACATCATACACACAGATACCGAAACAACACTTAATACACATGCTACGCCAACAAGCAGTACAACAATGGCAAACACGATGGAACACTACACACAAAGCACGGCATTAATATTCATTCATCCCACGTTTACAGACCTACCTCAATAAAGCTGACACATGGACAGACTACAAGGAGTCACAGGGCTAGCGGATGTGAACAGTTACCTTCATAGGTTTAAAATAAGGGACTCGCCATTGTGTCCCTGTGACTTCACACAAAAACAAACTATACACCACATCATGTATTGAATGCAGATTACTGTCAGTCTACAGATATTCGTTAATAAATAAATCCCAGAAACTGGGACAATGGTCGGTGTATAGTCCTTTATTAATTGATAATATGTTTTTAGATCTTAAATTATTCTTCAAAAATGCACTAATAAAAATTAAAGACAACAACGAAATGTATTTTTTAACTTAACTTTCGGCAAACATTTTGTCATAGAAAAAAAAAACAAAAAAAAAAAAAAACGTTTTAATGTTGATAAGTACTTACGAGGTGTATATGTTAAAGTATATTTAGGTGTATATTTCTAAATATGTTTAAGAGTGAATGTATAAGTATATACAATAAGTATTTAATTAATTATCGCTGAATGCTGTTTTAATTTCAATTTGTTTTATGTTCTAGGTTTTAAGTGAACCATTTTAGTTAATTCTTATTTTTTGCTTCATATTATTTTGTTTTATATCTAATTTTGTTTATAACTGAATTAAAAAGAAAATAATTATCAATGTCTGTAATAAATAGTGCCGTTGTTGAAGCTGCGGAGGTACTGCTCCATGCTAGATGCTTAGGGTTTCAGTCTGTTCCCTTTTAGAAGATCCTGAAAGTATTCCTTAACATTCCCATTAACTCACCCTTTTGCACGAGGATGATTACTTCCTAGAATTTGACTTTTAATTTAATTTCCATTCCCTGATCACCGTATTTGGGCTTCTTTAAACATAAAACCTACTCTTCTGCTAGCTATACTGTCTTTAGTGGTCACCGGTATGTCTGAATTTTTCAGTTCATAAAACATAACTTAAACCAATAGGATAACACTCATATAGTACTTTAAGAATATAAAAAAACGTTTTTATATTTTATGTAATTCAGTAAGTGGGTTTTAACATAAAATACCCAGACTTATGACAATACTTAGCCTGTCCAGTAAGGTAAAAAACAAGTATTTCCTAAAACCTTCTCCTGCCTAGAATAGCCCTTTCTTACCTAGTTTCTATTCCAAATAAAAGAAGACCCAATAGATTAAAGTCTCCATAGACATAATTAACGAAACAACAAATTATTTTATAAATAACAAAAAAAAAATCTGGTGCGTGCGCGCAACACACAACTTTCACTTACCAACTTACTTAGATTAGAAATTAATGCGTTGTTGTGGTCCCCTTCGTTAGACCAATTTTGATGAAATGTTGGCTATCACATCTTTGGCATATAAATACATCAAATACCCAGTTTGATCAAAATAGTTAGAGCCGTTTTTGAATAAAAAAAACACACGTGAAAATGATACAAAATTTATTAAGTTAAGTCCCCCCTCCGGTTGGTCAATTTTGGTGAAATGTTGGCTATCACATCTTTGGCTTATGCCTACATCAAATACCCAGTTTGATCAAAATCGTGAAAGCCTTCTTTGAGTAAATAAAAAAAACACTTGAAAATGTTACAAAATTTATTAAGTAAAGTCCCCCCTCCGGTTAATCAATTTTGATGAAATGTTGGCTATCACATCTTTGGCATATACATACATCAAATACCCAGTTTGATCAAAATCTTTAAAGCCGTTTTTGAGTAAATAAAAAAAACACGTGAAAATGATACAAAATTTATTAAGTAAAGTCCCCCCTCCGGTTGGTCAATTTTGGTGAACTGTCGGCTATCACATCTTTGGCTTATGCATACATCAAATACCCAGTTTGATCAAAATCGTTAAAGCCTTTTTTGAGTAAATAAAAAAAACATGTGAAAATGTTACAAAATTTATTAAGTAAAGTCCCCCCTCCGGTTAATCAATTTTGATGAAATGTTTACAGTCATATCTCGGGCATATAAATAGATCAAATACTCAGTTTAATCAAAATCGTTAGAGCCGTTTTTGAGAAAATCGAACAAAACCTAAAAAGTTATTAAGTAAAGTACCCCCTCCCTTTAAGTAATTTTGATGAAATTTATGCTGTCACATCGCGGGCATATACTTACACTAAATACCCAATTTCAGGATCGCACGGTTTATAGTTTTTGAGCTAGTCTGTTCACACACAGACACACACACACACACACAGACCATTTCGCGGGACTTGGTCATTTGGACTCAGGGGACCCCAAAACGTGTATTTCCGTTGAAAACCGGAAGTCGAAATTTTTCACGATCGCAATACTTCCACTTACTATATATTTCATATATAGGTAAGTGAAAGTAAAAATAACATGGTTCAAGAAAACCAATGAGGTCCATTAATACAAAAATAACCATAGAAAAGCAGTATCTTGGGCAAGAGAGAAGGAAAAAGTCGAGAGGATGATGCACTGTCCATGGGCTCATGCAGGTACCCTGGTTTTAGTTGACTTGCTGTACGAGAGACCACTTTCTTGAAGCTGAACTTGTTAAAAAAAGTTCATGAGAGATCTTTGCAGTGTACCAAGAGGTACTGTTAAGGTATACTGAAGCATATCTTATGTACATACATGCACATTTGTAAACAAATATATTTGTTTCTTCTTTTACATAAATACAATTGTACACCTGCTCGCAACTAAGTACGCGGCGTACAGCGGCTGCTGCGAACTACGGCATGATATGGAACTAAGCTGATTTGAATGAGAAAGCAGAAGACTTTGAATCAAGCTGAGAACCGCATGCAGGCGAAAACCCTTTTCTCTTATTCTCAGACCGTCTAAAATCATGGAGTAGATTGATTTAGTGAACTCAGGAAGAGTGAGAACAGGGAGAATAAGCTGGTCAGCGGACTATCAGTGAGTAATGTGATCTATTCAACAAGAGGAACAATTTCATCAAATTCATTCATTCAAACATCTCATCTTCATTTGAACTTTTACAATTTTCCATATTTTCAAAATTTCCAATAACAATTAACAACAATGTAAATACTTCAGGCCTAAACCCCCACAGAATTGTTTTTCTTTGAAGAATATACACACATCAAAAAAACTTTTGCATCACCTGCATTTGGCAAGTTTCAAAGATTAATTTGAAGGTAAACTTTATGGTACAAAAACTGCAATTAATACTGAATAAAAAAATATATTTCCCTAAAAAAAATATTTACATGATCATAAAAAATTAAAGTTTGATAAAAAAAATGGTTTCCTCACCTAATTATCAGTATTACCTCCCCTTGCCCTAATTACAGCTTGGATTTGAACAGACATGCGCAGAATCAGATGGTCAATGTCTTCTTGTGGAAGGTTCCGCCATTCTTCAATCGCTGCCTCCCTCAACTCCTGAAGATTGGTTGGAATGTTCGGCTGGGGCTGAACAGCTCAGTGAAGCATGTCCCATACGTGCTCGATAGGATTCATGTCTGGAGAGAACGGAGGCCAGTCCATTCTCTCCATTCCAGCAGCCGCAAGGTAATCCGCCACTATCATGGCACGATGAGGGCGAGCGTTATCATCCACTAGGATGAAATTATCACCATGCCTTTGAGCTAAGGTGTCACTATAGATTTTAACACATCATCCACTTAAATATTCGCAGTCATGGTCCCCAGAATGGGTAGCAGCTCAGTTCTGGAACTGTGGATAATTCTTCCCTAAAACATGACAGACCCACCATGTTGCTATACTCTCTGAGATGGTTACCTAAGCCGACTAGGCCTGCCTGGAACCCTCCACATCCTCACTCTGTTATTGCCAGGGACGAGGGCAAGTCTTGTTTCATCAGAGAACAGACAGTTTCTCCACTGAGGTAACAGCCAATTTTCGTGAGCTCTTGCCAACTGCATTTGAAATCGGCGGCGGTTCCTATTCAGTGGAGGACTATGCAAGGGCCTTCTTGCTCGAAGATTCATCTCATGAAGACGATTCCGGACAGTCTGGTCACTTATAGTGGTGTTATCAGCCCGTTGCAGATGTCGCCGAAGGTCCCCAGAGGGGGAAAGCGGGTCTCTTCTGGCTGCTAACGTTAAAAAACCGTCTTCATTGCGGGTTGTACAGCGTGGCATAAAACTGAGATGTGTGTCTTCAACACTTCCAGTGGTTAGGAACCTGTCCCAACACCTCACGACATCACTTTGTTCGATGTTGAGCCGACGAACAATTTGTCGGGTCGATTACCCTTCCTCCCGTAGGACAACAATGCGGAACCGCTTTGTGTGGAGAGTACTCTTCTATTCATTTCTAGTGTGCAACAGAAGCGAAAGAAAGCTCTAAACTGAATCATTGTTAAACAAATGTTGCACCATGAACCACAGATTAGAGTAGGATTACAACTTTGAGGGATTTAGAGCCCCTTATCTTGAGTGTTCAGAATGTTATACATGACCTTTGTTGGCCTTAATCCATGAAATCAGTTTTCCAATAATTTAATCTGATCAATAGTTTTTAGGGTGATGCAAAACTTTTTTTGATGTGTGTATTTATTTTGTTTTAATTCAAATTTATCCTTAACCTATATAGTACACTTTGAATCACACCAGCCAATATTCAACATGGTTTGTACCAGACCAAGTTAAGTTGATGGTATAAAACCAAACAGGTACACTTGTAAAAGTTTCTCTGGACAGGTCAGGAGCGTCTACATCAGGTCTACAACATATCAGCGTGCAAATATGTTCACTTTTAAAAGTAGTCCGATTTATTGCACAAACGGTTATTGAACATATATAAATTATTTTTGTTCAAATGAAGCTGTATCGATACACTGTGGGCCGGTTGTTGCCCACATATGGTCAAAATGGTTCAAAGAGCAGTAGATCACATAGGATTAACACAGAAAGATGGTGCTATTCTATGGTCATTTATTATTGTCAATTAGTTTATATATACTTAGTATTTAATTCATATCATTAAAGTTAAACAATGTCAAGCATGTTAAGAGCTTTGATTGGTGACTGTCTATAATGGGGTTTTGACTAAAAGGGAAAGCTAATTAGCCCAAAATGCTCCTTATCCTTACCCCTGGGAATGTGAGGAACATCAGATAATGAACCTACCTCATCTACTTTCCATAAAATATTATATGATTTTTCCAGGAAGTCAGTAGCTCTCTGAAGGTAATGATGTAAAATTATCGATAGTCTACACTATCCGATAGTTTTGATAGTATCGGACAAGAAACTATCGATTGTATGTAGTGATGACCGGGTGTAGGAGGGAATAGTTAAATACTTCATTTCGAACGATAGGAACTATAATTCATGATTTAATTTTCACTTTTTTTCTTTAATATGTTTTTAGGGAATTAGATAAACATTTAGGTAAATAAAGAATGGGTTCCCTTACAGTTTGAGGTAATTTTTGTCAATGTCAAGCTTGGTCACAACTGCAAAAAATAAAAACTTCATCGAAAAGTCAAGGGTACTGGATTTAGAGGAGAGTAATACCAACCCTCTCTTCAGGGGGCCAGGATTCCCAGTTGTCGAGAAAGTAGATTTGTATGATACTAGACATGACCAAATTCAGAATTCGATCCTCGAATGTATCAAAGGACTTCAATGATTGTGTCGGAATAATATCCCAGAAGAGGAAAGGACGACCATGTAACATATGCCTGGATACTTAACCGTATAACTTACCTTTAAGACGTGCATACTTCAAAAAGAATTTTCTCAGGTTGTTGTCGAGATTGAGAGGTTGAAAATATTATATTATAAAGATTTACAAATAGACGGAACTGGCAAGGAATCAGCTGTTGTTTTGTTTGTATATTGTTCTATCAAGTTGGAAGATACACAGATATGGGCAATCCGTTTTTAGTCAAATTACTCATGTTTTTAGCCTGGACAATTTCATATGTCTATAGCCTACCAAAGGTTTTCTTCCATAATTTTTAATTAGTTATGTAAGAGTTCCATAGCTCGGCATACTTTTGAAATTTAATCAACAGTGTAAGGATGACTCTGGCCAATCTATTTGAGCTTATAGTTTTTTAAATAAAGTTTATATTTCTTTATAGAGTAAATAATCATTTGTTATTAAACAAATAAATAAAATTACACTGTAACATGTTTATTTTTCATTTAAATGAATTAAATAGCGTATGGGTGTTTAGAGAAATAGGCTCTTATTTTTCCCCATTAAAAACAATGTTTTTTATAGTACCATCGATTGTCTAAAAAACTATTGATAGCCACTATAGTTTAAAAGTACCGATAGTACTAGTATTGCTTTGAATTTAATCACTAACTGCTTGAATAGAGGATACATTCTAAAAATGTGGAAGATCGCCAGCATGAGACTCCTCCACAAGGGAGGAAACAAGGATTAGTAGCTCCCCAAGTTATAAAAACCAAGAAGTCTCTTTCCTGTGATGAGTAAGGTCCTTTAGACAATCATGACAACCAGCTTACAACAGTCAGCTTTTTACATAGCAATCCACCTCCATCAATACAGATCTACAAGAGACAAAGGGGCGAAGATTATGGAGAGATGTTGAAGAGAGCAGAGCAATCAATCATGGTTCTCCTATTTGACATATCCTAAGGTGGCCTCATGTAACTAGCAGCTGTAGAAGCATGAAGCTCCTATTAACTTATACAACCTCAAAGGGATCTACCTCCAAAACATAAGTCAAGGTTAAAGGCAACTATTTTGTGTTGAAAGCTTCCATTGAGCAGGTGTGTCTTCAAGAATAAGTCATTGGCCAACCTCTAGAAGCTAGTTTTCAATTAGTTATTGGAACTGCTAGAGGAAGAGCGGTTCCCTGCCTCTGCCTATGCTGATGAGTTAGCAGCTTAGGTGGTATCCAACAGTAGAACTGGGTTGAAGGGAGAAGCAGAGTGATGTGCCAGCCTTGTAAAGGTGGTGTGAGGAAAAACAAGATGAGAATGACTGCTGCTCAGATCCAAGATATTTCACTTAGAGGCACACCTGAAAGGATGCACCCTGTCAATATGAGTATAGAAGGACAGAAAATATTTAAAAGTGAAGTGGTTAACTATTTCGATGTAAGATCAGATAAAGATTTAAAGATCTCGCTTAGTCTATCTCTCAACAAAGATTGTCTTTGGGCGGTTTGCCATTAATGAACTCAGTCATGCAGGAGGTGCATTCTGGGACCTCAGGTACCCAACCACTTCAACTATCTACCGAGCAGTAGTGGTAACAGCATCATAAGGTAGTGTAACTTATTTAAATAATTATAATTGACATAAAATTACAATTCACGACATCGAACAAACAATGTCTGAAGCTTAAATCAGTAACGTTACAAAAAGTAACTATAAGTGACACACAAGTAACCTTCTGCTTCAATGCTCAGAGCAAGACTAAGCCCCTAGTACACTGCTTCTAATATTTAGTCCTGAATGGAACATTCCAGAAAGGCCCACAACATTCTCGTCATATTCAGACCTGAGTTAGGAAACAAGGGAGCTAAGGAGAGGGACCAAGTGATTACGTACTAATACAGTTATGTGACGGTTCTAACAAAAGTCTAGAACCCTTATTTGTGACAGAAATGATCATCTGTTTTTGTTTAGGAGGTCCGACGCGTAAGCAGTAGGGTCCTTGAATGCTAAAAGCGGGTTGAGCATCCTCCCCGCACTGAGAGCATATATTAAGCTCCTGGACGGAACTCCAGGACTCTTAACATTAACAGCATTGAGATGGGGGTATACCCCGGTGGATAGCCATACACGGAAGGGGCAAAAACAATGACAGAACCTAATAAATTTTTGTTGGATGAAAGTCGACTATCTATAGAGGACTTGTCCTCTCCAGAGCCCTATAGAAAGTCGGACCCCGACACCATAGACGAGGCTTCACTAGAACCACTACTGAAGTCACTTGCCAAAGAAGTCCACAGACTTCAGGTTGAACAGAATATCAGGGGAGCACTAGAAGAGCATGCAGCTCTAGTAGTGCAGCCTGACAGGCCCCACTCACACATACACAACTAACCATTCGCACTCGAGTGGAAACCAGACGGATGGCAGCAACACTGCCACGTCAGGGAACCCAAAGAATGCCAAGAGGCGCAATAGGAGAAAAGCGAAAGCCCTACTCCTATGTAACTTACCAGCAATGAAGGAGCCCGCCCAAGGGGGGACAAAAGATGCAAGGACCCAACCAGGCCCGGCAGACGAAGCTGTTTCTACTGAGGAAAGGGCACCAGGGATGGGCCAACCAACCTCCGAAAGGGACACTTTCCAGAAGCCTGCGGCCAAGGATGCAAGGGCCAGCACTGGCCCGGCAAACAAAGCCGCTGGGCAGAAGGAGAGACTCTTTGGACACTCCCAACCACACGGCGCAAGGGCACAACCGAAGAGGCAAGCAGGTAAAACTGCGGGGTCTCAAATGCTAAACCCTACAATCAATTACCAAAAGACCGAGGACGTCACCTGGAACTTCTGCACACTAGGGAGACAATAGGGTCTGCAGCTAACTACGCTTTGGCGGCAAAAGGACAGCTGGTGGCAGTGATCCCTAGGGGGTATCCGCACATACAGCTGTCCCGAGACCTCTGCCAACTACTGCAGGACGAAATAACAGGCAGATTAGACGAACTCGATGTAGATGGAAACTACCACCCACTGTTTGATGGCGCAAGCTACAACAAGGGCGGCTGCATCGTTTCCTGCCTCGACAGTAAACCAGGGAATGGCTGGAAAAAATTATTCCTGACATTGTCCTGGAAGAGGGTCTAACACTACGGACAGGTGATGCCAGGGAGCTGACCAGGACAGTCAAAGTAGGCGCCTCCTTCCCAGGAAAGGTGCCTGCGGAGGACATCCTGGTAAGAAGGATCCAGATCCAGAATAGGACAGTCGATGGTTTAAGGAGTGGAGGCTGCACTATTCAAAGGAAATGGAGAAGAGTTCCTTCATCATCATGAAGATACCCAATTACAGTCTAGAAAGCCTTAAAACCAGAGGGATGAAGGTTAGCTGTGGTATGAAAACAGTCACCTTCAGACAGATGGTAAGTGCAGCTGAACGGGCTCAACTGGCTACCCAGAAGAGCACCACGATGGAAGTGATGGAGGAACGGGAAAGGAAGCAGGAGGCGAAAAACCAACCGGGTTCCTCAACATCCATCGTAGAAACGACCTGTGGCGGGGCAAAGCCCAAGGTTACTGCCGAGGTCAAAAATGAAGAAACAACCCACCCACAGGCACCTAAAGAAATTAAAGAAATGTGTCCAGAAGAGGCAGGGCTGGGCTCGTGGAAGGTGGTGGAGGGCTGGAGAAAGCCAAAAGACTCGACAAGGTTGAGTCCGCTAGTGGACTCGGGCCACCGCTGCCGCTATGGGGCAGGCCCCCTGTTACACCTAACTAATAAAACACCTGAAGCTGCTGCAGATCAATCTCCACCATTGCATAGCTGCAAGTGGAGTACTGCAACAATACATCAAAGTTAATAACGTTGATATAATCTTTATACAAGAACCTTACCTACTCAAAGGCAAGCTCAAAGGGTCGGGATCCAACTGCATCTCTGTGATTGACAACCCTAGAGCATGCATCCTTTATAGAAAGGTGTTGAAACTGCTGCCTCTTTGGCAACTCTGTTCCAGAGACTCTGCAGTAGCCATATATACTCCTGAAGGGAGACAAAATAAATCCACCATTATGCTTGCTGGGTACCTACCCAACGAGGATAAGGAGCCCACAGTAATGTTAAAGCGGATCCTGGAATCAACAGGAGACTATAAACTCATAAGCGACTTCTGCTCTGATATAAGCAGCATCCCAAAAACTAGCCACATTGACAAAATTATAAATAAACACTCAGAGCAGGGCATGCTGGGCACGCTGAGGAAGCCTGATGGATTCCCCACAAACGAGATGGAGATACTGGTAGCCATGGCGAAGACCCACTTCCCTGACTGCGAAATAATAAGCACAGTAGTATCTGTCTCCGTGCATAACGAACAGAACACTGGATGTGCAATGTGGGGACAAGCAAAAAATATCATCACCAGCTAGAAACTCACATGGGCAGTTAACACACTGGCCCCATACAAATCAGCTGGTGTAGACGGAATATTTCCTGCCCTTATACAAAAGGGACTGCATATACTCAGACCATACCTCCTAGAATTGCTACGAGGAAGCCTTGCGCTGGGATACCTACCACATGAATGGAAAGTATCCAAGGTCTGCTACATACCAAAACCCGGCTACTGCCGCCATGAAACTGATGCTTAATGTAGCACCACTGCACATGGAGGCGGAGGAGCAAGCCTTAAAGGCCTATTACAGGTTCAACAAGTTAAATTTGTCTTCTAAAACTCACACAAATTGGGAACACTGGAAGATATTCCAGGAGCTTGAAAAGGATAGACTACTATCCATGCACTCTGATATTCAGATCAGGGGCTCACTGGAAGCAAACTACAATGTTAAAATAAACGATAAAGAACTGCACATACCAAATAAGGGTATCTGTTGCTATACGGATGGCTCACTCACCAACAAAGAGTCGGGTGTGGGCATCTGGACAAAAGACAAGCTCAATGAAGGTATATATGCCGCATTAGGCAAATTCACCAGTTTTTCAATCAGAGGTGCTGGCAATCAGCCATTGCGCCTTTGAGTTGCTGAAGGAACAAATGTCTGGGAAATCAATCACTATTTACACAGACAGCCAAGCCGCACTCGGTGCTCTTAATCATATGGATACTAACTCTAAGGTTGTATGGGAGTGCAAAACTAGACTCAACAGCCTAGCAAATAATAACAGAGTGAAAGTAGAATGGGTGCCAGGTCACACTGGCATACTAGGAAACGAAAATGCAGACACTTGCTAGAAAAGGATCCAATATCAAACCTATCACCCCTTAACCGGTGTGTGGCATTAGCAAAAGCTCTGCCCAAAGGATAGAGGAGATATATGGTGTAAAAAGAAAACAACTTTGGAAGATGCAAAACCTAAGACACTCCACATTGTTCCTGGATAGTCCCTCTGTCAAAAGGAGTAGAAAATTACTAAACCTTGACAGGAAGGCACTAAAAAGACTTATGGCAGTATACACCGGACACTGTAAGCTTAGAAGCCACATGTTCAAACTCAAACTTGTGGCATCGCCATTTTGCAGATACTGTGAGAAAGAGAGTGAGACGGCCTATCATATAGTCTATGCGACAGACTCGCAGCATTAAGGTTCAGAATGTTTGGCCTGGACCGTATCACGGACCATAAGGCGCATGAGATAATCAACCCAAGCAGCCTCCTTAAATACACTGAGGTTCTGAAATTAAGCATATAAGACGGAGCAGAACCCAGGCAGTAAAATATGGCTCACAATAAGCCCATTGGGGCCGGGGTGCACTTGCCACGGTATGAAAAAAAAAAAGAAAGAAGATTCTTTGGCTTTACCTATTATGTTATAAATTTGGTAACGCCAACATTCCACTGATACAAATACATTATCTAAACAGCATTCCAACAGATTTGCTAGTGTTCGCCATTCCTTAAACCAAAAATTACAGTATGATTTAATATATTCCTGAGTCATTACATAAGCGAAGCGTGTACAGTTGCAGCTCAGTATTTTACAAATATAATTTACATGCAACTTCAAGGAGCTGTGTTACAATAATTTTCTACCTGTCTCTAAGTACAACATATAATTAGGTGTGTTAGGTGGTAGGCGGAATAGCTTTTTTAAAAAAAAATCTATGCAGACCCTCGAGCTCCTGATAATTATGAAACCGCCAAACTTGCACCCCATATAACAATACCGAACGAACAACTGAGTTTAAGAGATTATTCTTTGCAGTAATGGGCACCATATTTTTGCAAAATACATCTGACCAAACACTATTGATGGCTAGCTTGGCGGATTGCACTTTCCCTTTTGAGTGATCTTTCAGTGAGAGATTATTAGTAAGTGGGATACCTAAATATTTTTATTGCTTCACAACCTCAATCTCCTCCCCTTGGTATTTCCATTTGTATTTAAACCTATCTGCCTTTTGTTGTTTTATGCTCCCATGGTCCGAATCCATTATATGCATTTCTTCTTCAGGGTTTGACCATGTAACAGGTTTTTCAACTGCCAAGCTTTCACCCATCTTGCTGTGGGCTTCTTCAGGGCCAATACAAGAAATTGGCCCTATTCTTGTATTGGCCCTGAAGAAGCCCACAGCAAGATGGGTGAAAGCTTGGCAGTTGAAAAACCTGTTACATGATCAAACCCTGAAGAAGAAATGCATACAATCTATCTTCCTATTCTTTGGCCTTTTTAAATATCATTATTTTTGTTTTGCTTATATTTAATTTCAAACCCCATTTAACTAGATATTCTTCCAATTTTGCTATCATATCTGCAAGCTTGGTTGGTGAGTCTGAAATCATAACTATATCATCCGCAAACATTAACACATTTACTGAAGTGTTGCCAACTTTTATCCCCCCTCCTATTTCTTTTCCTATATCATTTATGAAAATTAAAAATGGAATTGGACTCAGTGTGCAACCTTGTCTTAAGCCTACAGTGGTCAAAAAGGGTTTAGTTATTCCTTTTTATGTCCAAATAACCGCATTTGTGTCAGCATATATATTTTTTAAAGCCGTTAGGAACTTCGATGAAAGGCCCATTCTCTCAAGCTTATAAATTAATGCTGAGCGATTGATAGTATCGAAAGCTGATTTAAGGTCGACAAACATTGAATAAACTTTTTTATTCCTCATGTATACAGATAGCTGCGCTAAATTCATTAACACAAATATATTATCACAAGTTCCGTAACCTCTCCTAAAGCCTGCCTGACTTTCATCTAATATCTTGTTCTCCTCTACCCAATTATTCAGCCGTTCAGTAATGAAACAGGAATCCTGTTTACAGCTTCTCTAACGCCTTTATAAACTATATAGCCCTATAATTGCCTGGATCTGATGTACAGCCCTTCTTAAACAATGGGTACAAAATAGAGGTCCCTAAAACGATTATATGTTTTCCGGTTTGATAATAGGCGTTAAAGTTTTTCAAAAGTAAGAATAAAAAATTTTCTGGGGCTTCTTTATAAAATTCATTCGGCACTCTATCGATACCTGGTGTATATTTTATTTTAGTTTATTTAAAACAAATCGGAATTCTGCAAGGCTAAATTTGTTATCTAAGTATGAATTGAGGACTAACGGCTTGTTAATGTGCATTTCTGTGGTTGATGCTTTAAAATACAAGTCTTTGAAATACTGAGTCCATTTCTTGGCAGTTATAGAGGGGCTCATCAATCTTTTTTTTCCCTTCAAGCTATTTACCAATTCCCGAAATTCGCGAGACTCTTTACATTTATGAAATTTTGCTCTTTCCAAAATCCATTGTTATTACAAAAATCTATTACTTTAATACCTTCAGCGTTTCTCTTTGCATCTTTAGTTTTTCTATTTGAATATATATTATAATAGCCAACATTATCATCTATAAAAATTCCTAACTGGCATTTCCTTATTCTCGCGTTCCAATCACCCAAAATTATACATTTTAAATTACTATTCGCGGGCGCAATCGACTATAGGGTGCGCTTGTAGTTTTGCAAAATGTTGGAAGGAACGGGGATAGACACAGTTGATGTGATGTGATAGAGATAATTGGTAATTTTAAAAGACCATCAATAGTAGGGCAAGCTATCCTTGATGCAAACCACATAATTACATGTGAAATAATATCTAGAAGAAAAAAAACAGTTATCTTACAAGCCTTGTGCCTTCAAACAAGCGATCTTAAAGGACTGCCCCATCAAATAAATGTGGAAATCAAATTTATTAATAATAATAAGCAATTTTCGTGTATAGCTGGTAGTTCTGGTAATTGGGCAACACAATGTGCAAACACACCATTGTAACTTTACTCTACGTTTCTTCAGTTAGTAATAACATTAATTACCTATTCATATAATCATTGTTATGGCAGCTGTCATTTTCATGACAGCTTAGTTTCTTTGTCATATTATTTATTTATGTGTCAACACTTTTAGGCATCGCATTGAAAACTTGGAACAATTATGCATAACGGATGTAATAAAAAATGGGGAAAATTAAAAAAGAAAAACAAATCTATGACAATATGGTCTCAATGTTTTTTGCATAAAACTAGCATTTTGGAATAATTAAATGTCAAATACTAATATTTACCTGGATAAATATAGTCACTTTCTTTAAAATGAAGACTACATATCGTCATATGTTTCGAAACAGGCTTATCTATTCTTAATTTTACAATCCACTCTTTAAGAAACTTTTTATTTTTTGGAAATAAATGGAATGACACGTCTTTTGATTTTCTAATTGAACACTGAGGGACCGAGAGACATTTTTTAAATAATGTTTTGCTCAATCGGGTTTTAATTATGGAAAAATAAATTAAAAACGCCAAAAAACCCTATGAATCCCAGGTAATGGTCCGGCTTCTATCCCCGTTTCTCTAGTTCCTGTAAAGAAGCAGCACCGTCGTTTGCGCACGCCTGTTGTTTCCACAAAAACCCTCTAGCTCCTGGAATTGCTCAGACCAATGGTTACAATTTAGATAAGTTGGTACTAAGTGAATTTGCTAATTCATAGAATTTATACAAATAATATTTTTCCATTAATTACCATAAAACTAAATACACCCTTAGCAATCAAATCCGATCTGCAGGCCAGTACCTCTCCACCACTTCCCCTACCAAACCTCGAGCTTTTTATAGCATTTTTTCTGACAAAAGTATAATCAGAGTAATAGTCTTCGAAGAATTTAATACTATCCTCTATCACAAACGTTTCAAATAAACGGAATATATGATACTGTTTCAACAAAAATAAAAAAATCTCCATCCCTTAATTTATTTTTTAGTCCAGTGACATTATAGCCCATTATCCTAATCTCATCCTCTACTAAATCAAAACTATTATTTTTTATCTGGCAGACTTTTATTTGCTTTTTTCCTGAGTTTAAGCCACTATTCTTGTAGCCTGGCTGCGGGAACAGTGAAAAAAGTGAATCTTCTTGCTGTGTTGACGTATCCCTCTCCAACCTGTTCAGCAGCGAAGTCATATCCACACCAAGCAATATTTTTAGAAAGTCTTTCCCACTTACATTCTCAGAAGTTATGAGTCCTTTGCCTTTCTTCCAATATAATTTTTCTCTCTCACAGTACATCACATCTCGTACCATATCTTTTATATCCATATTATTTCTCAAAATTTCTTAACGAACTTGCAACAACTTATACCTCACTTGTCTTGTTCCTATTGCCAAATCTCTAACAACAGATATTGACGTACCTTTCAACTTCTTGGTTCTGGTGCTGGTAAACTCAGTGCTTCTAATATCTCAATATACGCTTGAGAGATCTTTGGCACATACTTTAATAACTTAAAACATCCGAGAATCGAATCTTGGATACGGAGACCCTCCTGAGATCACCCAGACTTTATAAACCGGGTACTGAAAATGAATAATGTATTTATTTATGTATTTAGTTGAGCGTGCTTCTTGACGTAACCTTTCAAAAAAACAAAAAACACTTTAAACAAATACAGCACCACTGAAATTACGACTAGTGATATAGAGCTGATGTTACTCGGCTGACTTCACAATGGCAACTTCTGTTGCTATGATGGCATGATTCGATCATAGCATTTGTAATAGATGCATTGAGACAGTCCCGTTGCCAGTCGTTTTGTGCTTCCGCTGGACATTGTCTAATCATTTCCATAAGTTTTGTGCAGTAAATTTCCCAGTCTGTGTTTCTAGGATTCCTGAACTTCACATTATAGTTTTGTCTGTCCTGTATGTCAAACCTTATGTATTTATTAAGCATTTATCCAGAGATTTGGCAGCGATGAAGTAAACCCCAAATGGGGACACCATCATCATGCTGGCGGGATAACTTCCCTTCCAGGAAAAGGACCCAACAACTATGCTGGAACGGATGATGGGAAAAATTAATGGAATCGACATAATTGCTGCCTTAGATAGCAATGCACATCATAAAATCGGGGGAAGCAGCAACATAAACCAGACAGGAGAGTTAATTCTTCAATTCACAATAAATAATGATCTTGATATATTGAATAGTGGCAACAAACTCACATTTCAAAACAAATTAAGATCAGAAATAATAGACATAACAATAGCTTCACAAACAATCAGTAGGCAAATCACGAACTGGCATGTCTCCAACAAGGAGACACGCTCGGATCTTAAATACATAAGGTTTGACCTAACGGACAGACAAAACTATAAAGTGAAGTACAGGAATCCTGGAAACACAGACTAGGAAATGAACTGCACAAAACTTATGGAAATGATTAGACAATGTCCAGCGGAAGCACAAAACGACTGGCAACTGGACTGGCTCAATGCATCTATTAAAAATGCTATGATGGAATCATACCATCAGAATGGATGGAACCATGGTATGATTCCATCATACCATCCTAATCATCCTAACTGCTAACCATGGTATGATTCCATCATAGCAACAAACCAAAAATTAAAAAAAATCAAACAGAAAACTATGAATTAAATAAGCAAAGAACAGAAACTAGAAAACTGTTCAATGCTGCAAAGAACTCTGGCAGATGGGATATTTACAAATCAATTTTGAACAAATATCACAAATCTGTCAGGAAAGCAAAAAGAGAGGCCTGGAAGAACTTCTGCTCAGAGATGGGCGATATTCCTGAAGTAAGCCGGGTTAAAAAAATACTAAACAAAACAGAACATGAAACTCTGTGATCACTAAAGGTGAATGGGGAATTTACCACAAACGAGATGGAAACCCCAGAAGCCATGGCTAAAACCCAGTTTCCTAACTGCGATACAAGTAACACTATCACCATTCATCCCATATATTTAGCATCAACCAATGATGGAAACATGTGGAGAGACACAAAGAACATAGTCACCACCAGTGCTTTGGAGTGGGCTGTTAACTCCATGAAACCATTCAAGCCTGTTGGTGCAGATGGCATATTTTCAGCACTAATACAAAAAGGGCTGGACATCTTACAAGACCTTACCTCCTAAAATTACTAAGAGGTAGCCAGGCAATGGAATACATCCCCAGTGAATGGAGAGTATCCAAAATATGGTATCTACTGATGCCAGGTAAAGGAACACACAAAGATCCTAAAGCTTTTAGACCCATATTCCTATCATCGTTCCTATTGAAGACATTGGAAAAAATAGTTGATAGTCATGTGAGAAAACATATATCGGAAGTATACCCAATACATAGTAAGCAATATGCATACCAAACCAAGAAGGTAAATCCTGCGAGGTTGCACTGCACAACTTGGTCTCAAGGATAGAAAAATCCATAGACCAAAAAGAAATAACAATTGGCACCTTCATTGATATCGAAGCAGCCTTTGACAAAACACCTTATTAAGTCATGAAGGATACAATAAGGAAAAGGAACATGGACAGAATTTCCTTCCTTATTAAGTCATGAAGGATACAATAAGGAAAAGGAACATAAGACAGAATTTCCTCCAGATGGAATGAAAAAATGCTGGAGGAAAGAATTCTACTATCAGAAATCGGACAAACTAAACTGTGGATAAAACCTAAAAGAGGATGCCCACAGAGCGGAGTGATCTCACCCTTGTAGTGGTGCCTAGTGGTGGATTCACTACTAGACATACTAAATAATGCAGGCTTCTATACACAGGGATACGCAGACAATATTGCAATCCAGGTTCAAGGCAAATATCAAAGCGTATTATCTGACCTACTTTTAATGCAACCAAAATTCTTAAAGATTGGTGCAAAGAAAATGGACTAAATATTAATCCACAAAAAATACACATTTGCTTCTTCACTGCGAGGAAAAAAATTGACATTAAATTACCAAAAATAAATAGTTTCCAACTGACACCAACCAAAGACGTAAAGCGTCAAATGTCATACTTGACCATAAACTGAACTGGTCCAAACACGTAGAAAATACGACTAACAAAGCCCTGAAATGCTTATGGGCCTGCAAAAGAGCAATTGGTGAAAAATGGGGAACTGGACTAAAACCAGAAATGGTTTATTGACTGTACCTAACAGCAATAAGACCAATGATATACTCAGCCCTACTTTGGTGGCACAAAGCGGGAGTTGGAAAGAATAAAACCCTGTTAAACAAACTACAGAAGCTAGCATGTCTCATGATAACAGGTGCAATGAGAATCACTCCGACAGCTGCAAGGGAAGTGATGCTAAATCCAACACCAATGCAGCTCAAGCTCTGAAATCCTCCTACAGGATTGTGAAGCAAAACAACTTCTCTTGAATAAATACTGTGGAAGGACATTGGGATATAATCAGGAAAATCGAAAAAGATCGGGTGCTTTCCATGCAATGCGACTTACAGGTTCATGAATTCTTGACGTTAAATATCAAAACATAATTAAAAAAATGGAATCACATAAACCCTATAAAAGGAATAACTGCTATGCGGATGGCTCACTGACCAAAATAGCGTCTGGTGCAGGAATCTGGAGAATGGACAAACCCAAGGATAGTACTATATCACTGGAAAAATATGCTACTGTCTTCCAATCAGAAGTACTTGCTATTTGCCAGTGTGCTTCAGAACTGCTGACTGAATGGATAACCAATAAGAGGATAACCATCAGCCATTGGAGCAATTAGAAATCACATAACTAAATCGAAGGTTCTTAAAACCTGCAATAATAAGCTCAATAAACTAAAAGAAAATAATAAAGTTAGAATGGAATGGGTACCAGGACATTCTGGCATCCAAGGCAATGAAAAGGCTGACTGCCTTGCAAGGAAAGGTTCGGCTAACAAACCCATAACCCCTGAACCAATATTGGGATAAGCATCAGCTATGCCAAAAGAAGGATCAGGGAAATATATGGAGCAATCAAAAACCAATATTGGAAGGATAAAACTCAATATCACTCCTAATTCTTTCTACATGGCTTCTCAGTCAAAAGAAGCAGCACGCTACTGAATCTTGACAGAAAAGCACTTGAAAAAATTACAGGGACCTACACGGGATACTGTAAAATGAATAAACACATTTATGATCTTAACGCTGGTAGAAACACTAATAAGTAGATACTGTGGCAAAGAGAGCGAAACAGCTTATGTAATCTGTTGGTTCTAGTTCAAATAAGATTCGGAATCTTTGGACTAGAAAACATGGATCGTGGATAAAAAATCCGCAAGGGAGGGAAGAAATATAGGTGCAAAAGGAAGGTTTGGGCAGAAGAGAAAGAAGATGAGGTGATAAAAAAGACAGAGCCCTTGGAGACAACAGCGAGAGAGGGAATATGGAGAGTCCCTAAGAGGTCACCATATACTACCCATGTATAATCTAAGTAGGGAATGATGAGAGAGGATAGTATCAGTTTATGTGTCATCTTTAGTATAAGTATGTGTCATCTTTAATAAGGCTAAAAGCTGCTAAAACTCAAGTCATAGGCTGAGCACACATTAAGACGCTGGCAACTCATGAATTAGAAAGAAGATGCGTGGTCCAATGTCTGCAGTGAACTTTTTCGTGCAAGATCTCATCCTTCTAACATTTATACCCTCCTTTACAAATCTGTGCTATTTCAGCATTCCTTTATCGTTTGCTCATCATATTCTGGAATTCCCTCAATAAATATCCAACTCAACATTTAAGAAACTTCTATTCCAGATTCTACTTTTAAAAGTCAGATGGTGGCTAGTACTGGATCACCTCAATAAAGCTGTATTTTCATTTTTTTTTTTTTCTCTTTTTCTAAATTTAGGTAAATGTATTTCAAAACTAGCTTATTAAACCGATTGCAAGATAGACAGATAGTTAAATAGATATAAATAACGTTTATTAAAAAAAAATAATATATAATACAGAAAAAAATATATATGAAAACAGGAAAATGTAAATAGACAATGGAAGCAAGTCCCTATGTCAAGATGTGCTAGTTTCTCATAAATATAGGTAATAACATATAAAGGTAGATATTAGAAAAATGTAACAATAAAAAAAAAACATATGGTTTTAAATTAAAGTAACATAAGTATATAAATATATATATGAAATTCTCGTGTCACAATGTTAGTTACCATACTCCTCCGAAACGGCTTGACCGATCTTTATGAAATTTTATATGCATATTCAGCAGGTCTGAGAATCGGCTACTATCTATTTTTCATACCCCTGGCTACTATTTTTCATACCCCTAAGTGATTAGGGTAGTCCACCCCTAACATTTTTTTTTTTTGGACAAAATCTTTTTCTCTTTTTTTTTTTATAATGTGGCATTACAAAATACATAAAACCCTAAATTTTCACCCTTCTATCACCAACCACTATTTTTTAATAGTCATTTAAGTAATTTAATCATTTTTCATCTGCTCGATAACTGATCAATTATCACTTGGTAAATTATCCCCGCCAGTTGAGCCTAACATTTAATTGAAACTTTTTACATGGTAACATTCTATCAATGTCATTTTGTCACCCGTCTTAACAAATCGTAAACAATTCTAAAACGCTTATAATGGAGTTTATCATTTAAAATGAATAAAACTATAAAGAGTGATGTGCGGAATTTACTATACATTATGATGAGTAAGTTTTTTTTTTTTTTTTTTTTTTTTTTTTTTTTTTGAAATTTACAACTGTATTTAAATAAATACATTTAGTAAATGTGACAATGCTAAGAAATATGTCTTGAACAAACATGAAGAGAAGCTACCCACTGGTAGCTCTCAACTGATACACTCAACATAGAAGGTCCCGAGGCCATCTTCTTTTCAGACGCCTAGGAGGATTGTCTGGTATAGAGGAGGAAGCGAGGCTGGAAACAAGAGGGTTTGAGTGGGTAGGGAGTTTATTATGAAAGGATAGGTATCTGGATCGGGCCAAATCGGCAACATATGGGACATTAAGGTCTTTATGGATGAGTTTATTTGTGACGAAATAAGGAGCGTTAAGGATTTTACGAAGGATTTTGGATTGCAAGGATTGGATTCGAGAGGAGTTTGATGGTTTGGTGGAGCTCCAAAGCTCGATGCCATAAGTCCAAATAGGTCTTATTATTGTCATGTAAATTAGCCTTTTATAATTAATTGGTAGTTTTGAGCGTTTGTCAAGTAAGTGTTGAAGTAGTCGGAAGCGACGAGCAGTTTCTTGCCGTTTCAGTCTTGTATGGGGATTCCAAGTAAGGCGTTTGTCCAAGTGAAGTCCTAAGTAACGGATCTGTTCGACTGGGATAAGTGGAGTGTTATTAAAGGATACTGTAGGACAGGAGGTCGTAGGTTTTTGACGGAGAGTAAAGGTAATTTGATGGGATTTGTTGGGGTTGATTTTGATTCTCCATTTTTCACTCCATTCTTCGAGGATTGTGATGTGGGATTGGAGAGTTTGGGATGCAAGGTCTGGGTCATTATTAACTGCTAGCACAGCTGTGTCATCGGCGTAGGTGGTGATAAGTGTTGGGATGGGTAGGAATATCAGCTGTATAAACTGTGTATAGGATGGGACCTATGATGCTACCTTGGGGAACACCAGCAGACTGGGAAAAGAGGGATGAAAAGGTATTATTATGATTTATTTTGAATAGTCTGTCTGAGAGGTAGGAACGGATAATGAGAAAGTAGGTAGGAGGAAGGAATTTTCGGAGTTTGTACAGCAATCCCGGGTGCCAGACTCGATCAAATGCTTGTTCAACATCGAGAAAGACTCCAGTACAGTACATTCTGCACTCCAATGCAGACGAGACAACGTCAACCACACGATGGCATTGCTGGATCGTGGAATGGGATGTTCGGAATCCAAACTGGTGATCTGGGATTATGTGATTTGAGTCCAGGATGGGGTAGAGACGTTTGAGAATGAGTTTTTCAAGGATTTTGCCCATGATGGGTAATAGAGAAATAGGACGGTAAGAGGATGGATGTTCCGGTGGCTTCTTGGGTTTGGGAATCATTTTAATAACGGCTAGTTTCCATGGATCTGGGAAATAGGTGGTTCGGAGAACAGCATTATATATGTACGTGAGAAATAAAATAGCTTTCCTGGGGAGAAGCTTTAGGATTTTAGAGGTAATGAGGTCGTGTCCAGGAGCTTTGCGGGAAGGTAATTTCTTGATAATATAGGTTATTTCTGATGGATGAAATGCTTTAGGTGGGAGGGTCATTTGGAGAGGAGTGTCCAATTCTGCTTCAATACATTCAAGGTGAGTAGGATTAAGGATATCAGGATGTGGACTAAAAGTTTTGAAGAGGTGCTGGCCGAAAATTTGGGATTTTTCTTCGTCGGATCTGGTCCAGGTTTGGGAATCAGTGAGGAGTGGATGATTGAAGTCTTTGAAATTTAGGAGCTTTTTTGTTGTGGTCCATAAGGACTTGTCACCAGGATTAAGATTTTCAGAAAAGTTGATTAAATTTTGAATTTTTTGATTTCTGATTTTAATTTGTTGGTCAGTTTATTGTAGTATATTTTATCATTAGGGTATCTTGTCCTATGCCACTTCGATCTTGCTCTGCGTTTTTCTCTTAATAAGATACGAATTGGCTGTGGCAGGTTATTATGTTGTGAGTAATTGATTTTATTGGGTGAGGTGTTATCAGTTATACTGTTTGATATTGAGGTTGTAAGTTTTTCTATGGCATTGTTGATATCTTGTTTTGTCTTGAGCGGAATATTCAAATCTAGTTCATTTTCCAAATCATCTCGAAAATTGTCCCAGTCAACACGTCCAGTAATCAATGAAGGAGGGGAAGGTTTAGGAACGAGCTTTGAATGTAAATAAAGCAAAACTGGACTGTGATCTGATGAAAGGTCATTTAGGGATTTTATTATGGCTTGGGAGTGGGAAATCTGAGAGGAAATGAAGATATCAAGGATATCGGGACGCTTTTTGAGGGATGTGGGCCAATATGTAGGACTCATGGGTGAGAGGACGGAATAACTATTGCTAGATGTGACTTGAGTAAGGATGTTACCTCGTGAGTTGGATGTTCTGCAACCCCATCGCTGGTGTTTAGCGTTGTAGTCTCCTCCGGCAAGGAAGCGCGGTCCGAGGGATTTAAATAAGGAGTCAAGAAGATTATAGGTGAGAGGGTTACCAGGAGGACAGTATACAGCTGAGAAAGTTAGATGGAAAGGACGAGTTGAAATGGTTATTGAGGTTGATTGAATGGCGTCAGTTGGAGAGGAAGGAATAAAAGAATGGAGTATGGATTAATGGATAAGGATGCAGGAACCGGCGTGGGAAATGTTGTCTGGGTGGTCTGATCTATAAGTGATGTAGTCCCGTATGTAAAAATGTGACCGTTGCATGAAGTGAGTTTCAGTTAAAAGGGCAATGTCAATTTGATTATGGTGTAAAAATAGGTCCAGTTCGTCACAGTGGTTATGTAGTCCGTTAGCATTCCACAAAATGACAGCAAGGGGCTTTGTGCTCATCGTGGGAAATTAAACGGAATTTCAGAAAGGAGTCTGGTTAGGAGAGTGATGAGGGGTTTGATAGTGTTTTGGAGCTCTAATAGGAAGGTGGTAAGGATGGAATTGATGTCTGTAGGATTTTGTGGTGGATAAATTGGCAGCGGTGGATAGTTTGTTTTGCTGGATGAAGGCTCAGCCCGTCGTTGGGTCCGAGGAGGAGGGTCTACTCTTAAAGGATCATCTGGTGGAGGATTTGACGGGATATTATTAGGTCGGGATGATTCAGGATGTGAATTTTCAGGAGGTAGTTTGACACGTAAGGGTAACTGGTACGGCGGGATTGACTTACGTGTAAGTTGAGGCTGAGAGTTGGAGGTCTTGGTCTTGGTTTGGGAAGTCCTAGGCGCCTGATGAGGGGTCTGTTGATGTTTGGAGGTGGTGACTTCATTGAATTTCCTGACGTTCTGTTGAGGATGATCCCTAGCTGCAGGAGTAGGGGGTGGAGCTTGTTGGGTGTGGTGAGGTTGCTGTGGTAGTTCTGGAAAAGACTCAAGGTTCTCAATTTCCGGAATCTGTGTGCAACTTTTCATTTCTTGGCTCCTGAATGTATTGTTTTGGGTTCTCTGTTTGTACAGTTTTTTATATACAATGCATCCTTTGTAGCTCGCCGGGTGGTCTTCTCCACAAAGGGCGCATTTGGGTGGCTCGTCTAGAGGTTTCTGGCAGGTCTCAGTTGCATGTGGGCCAGCACACTTAACGCATCTGGCTTGATGGTGGCAGTAGGCTTTAGTGTGTCCCAAATTTTGGCAATTGTTGCATTGTACAATTAAAGGTTTCTGCCTTGGTTGTTCAAATTTTACAATTGAATATACCAGCCTGGTTATTTGAAATATTTCAGAGTTATTTGCGGAAGGCTCTAAGTCCACAAAAAAAAGTGGTAATGGATATTTATCTATTGGGTGCAAAACGGGGGAAATGTGCCTCACGTTATGCCCTATTTCCTCTAATCCACTTTTGATGATAGAGATGGGGGTAGATGAATGGAGGCCTCTCAATACCACTCTGTATGCCTTCTCTTCTCTTAACTGATAACAGTGGAAGTCATAATTTTTAGAGGTTAAATGTGTTATTAGTTTCTTGTAGTTTTCCTTGGAGTTGGTGTTTATCTTGATATCATTCAATCTAGCAAAACATGTGAAATTTGGTTGTCCAATCAAGGCTGCTATTTCTTGACCGAACAACATGAAATTATCAATTTTCGAGACAAAAATAGGTGGTGGAAGAGGAGCTGAAATACCCTGAGGTTCTGGAGTCTTGTTTGATGGGTTGGTATTTGTATTAGGATTATTGATGGTTGGTGTGGTTGATTCTGTGGATTTTGATTGGTTGTCTGCAGTAGTTTTACTGCGAGTCACTGTTTGTGAGTTATTTTTGTCACGTGACTGCTTCGATTTGGCCGCCTTAGTTTTTTTCTTATTGGGTGAATTGCCCGCCGATCCGGGGGCGGCATTACGCTGACGTTTTTGCAGAGTTCTTCTTTTCAAATACTGCGAGTCCGTCTTGCTGACTTCTGAATAATCCGTTTCCTCAGAAGAGTTGTGCTCATCCAAATCCATGTTAGACATTGGAATTGAAAATTAACGAATAATAAATTAAAAAAGAAAAAAAAACCTATTTATTATTAACTAGTTGTTAAAATAAAAAAATAACTATAAACAAAATTCTTAAAACTAAACTATATACAATTATTAAATTAAACATATCTGAGCATTTAAAAAAAAAATAAAATAAATAAATAAAGAGAGCTCTGGGAGAAAAAAAAAAAATATATATATATATATATATATATATATATATATATATTAAGAAGAAAAAAAATATATATCTTATAATGTCTTGGATTCGAACTCGAGATGGCTGAAGGCAGTCTGTTAGTACACAAGCGCACGCCTTGTATTAACTTAACTGCGATAAGACCCGCCAGGGGAATTACCGATATAGTAAGTTATCTCTACGCTGATATACGTAATTTAAAACTTGATAATTGTTTTAATAGTCACTCACCTCACTAGATGTGAATGAGAAAATGATTAATTGTTTATAATGCCACCGTTCACTGAGTTTCACAACACAATTCACAGTAATAACCATCTGACAAGGGAACAATTACAGAGCGATGATAACATAGAACTGCAGTTGCGGCCATGACACTTGGTACTAATGTGTAAGTTTGAAGAAAAACAAAAAGAGCAGCAAGATCTCTTAGACAAAAAACAGCAATGTTTACTAGCGATAACGAGCTTTATAGGTCAGTATACCAGAAGAGTTTTGAAACAAATACATCGTTATCACATTACAGCATGTGTGTTCAGACAAACGTTGAAGTCTTTAATGAGTTTCATTACTAAATTACATGTATTTGGTCCCACAAGTTGCTGGCTGTATTCGGTTGAGTGGCAAAAGCGAGGATTACCTCATGCACACATTTTGGTTTGGTTAATCGACAAAATCCGTCCTGAAGAAATCGATAATATAATTTCTGCAAAAATTCCAGATCTGTCTACTGACCACTTGCTGTTTGATATTGTTACAGCAAACATGATTCATGGCCCATGCGGTACTCTTAATCGTTCATCGCCTTACACGGCAGGGGGAAAACGTACTAAAAATTTCCCTAAAGATTTCACTAACGATACGATCACAAATGTCGACGGATATCCAATGAATCGTCGAAGAAATCCCGATAATGGCAGATGATCATTTATTAAAAACATAAGCAACACAGACATTGACATTCACAATCGTTGGGTGGTGCCATATTCGTCTCTGCTGAGCAAGACATGCAATGCTCATATTAATGTTTAGTTCTGCAGTTCTGTGAAGAGCATCAAATACGTTTGCAAGTATGTCAATAAAGGCAGTGATATGGCTGTATTTAAAGTGGAAAATACCAATGGGAATGCTCCTCCAGTGAATAAAAACAATGAAATAACGCTCTACCAATTTGATCGGTCATCAGCTCCAATGAAGCTGCTTGGCGTATCTTTGTTTTTCCAATTCATGAACGGGATCTAGCAGTTCATTTAGCCGTCAATCTTGAAAACAGTCAGCATGTATTTTTCACAAACGTGACAGCGATTGATCGTGCTATAAATCCACCAAAAACTACACTCACTGAATTTTTTTAATTGTGTAATCTTTCGGATTATTTTGGTGTCTTTGCACGAACATTACTCTATTTACAAGTACCACGCTATTTCACATGGGCTAAAAAAAAAAAAAAAAAAAAAAAAAAAAAAAAAAAAAAAAAAAAAAGCAGGGCTCACCAGTCTATGCATGTCTCATTTTATTCAAATCAAACACCTTAGGGCGATTATTTACAGTCAATCCAAGGCAGACTGAGTGCTTTTATTTTCGACTGTTGTTGGTTAATGCTAATGGGCCATTGTCATTTCTAGATATACGTAAAGTGAATGGGCAACAGTATCAAACGAATCCAAAGATGCATGCATTGCACACGGCTTGCTGCTAGACGACAAACAGTGGGAATTTATGCTTGCTGAAGCATTGAACTGTACAGCAATACAAATTCGTCTACTATTCGCTATAGTGTTGACTACATGTTTCCCAGCCCGAGCAGAGATACTTTGGGATAATCACAAAGATGCACTGACTGATGATATATTATATCAACATCGTACACGGTGCAACGATCTAACGATAACAATCAGCGACGCTATGCACAATGAAGCATTGATTGCTTTTGAGGATCTTTGCATTATCATTACCAATTCAGTCATTTCGGTAAGAATTCGCCAAATCGAACTGCATCTGATTTAATGAACACTGAAATCATACGTGCACTGCAGTACAACACTGCAGAAATTGCGGTGATTGTTACTCGCAATGTCCCACTAATGAATGAGGAACAAAGAACCATTTACGACCGCATTATGCTCGCAGTTTCTGCAGGACAAGGTGGGTTCTTCTTTTTGGATGCATCAGGTGGAACTGGCAAAACATTCCTTATTTAGCTAATTCTCGCCGAAACACGATCAAATAATGGCATCGCATTGGCCGTTGCAACATTAGGCATTGCGGCCACTTTATTGGATGGAGGCAGAAAATCTTATTCAGTATTTAAGCTGCCACTAAATATTCAAAATAACCCTGACGCAGTGTGCAAAATAAAAAAACAATCGTCCATGGCCACAGTACTGAAACAGTGTAAAATTATCATATGGGATGAATGTACTATGGCACACAAACATTCGCTTGAGGCGTTGAACAGGATATTGAAAGATATTAAAAACAACGACAAACTATTTGGCAGCAATCTGTTAGTCCTTTCAGGTGATTTCAGACTAACACTTCCTGTCATTACATGTTCAACATAGATCAACGCTTGCTTTAAATCATCGCCATTGTGGAGTAATGTTGAAAAAGTACAGGTGATAGTAAATATGCGCGTTTAAATGCTTCAAGATCCATCCGCAGAAACATTCTAGAAACAACTCTTAGATATCGGCGATGGAAAAGTTACTATAGATGAAACTGGATGCGTAAAATTACCGACTGTTTTCTGCACAATCATTGATTCGCAAGATGCTCTCTGAACAAATATTTCCCGATGTACACACACAGTACATAAATCATGATTGGCTTAGAAAGAGTAATTTTAGTGGCAAAAAATGTGGACGTTGACGATTTAAATCTGAAGATACAACAGTTGTTGCCAGGGAACTTGGTATCATACGAATCTATTGATAGAGTTTGCGATGCCAGCGAAGCTATAAAATTTCCAACAGAGTTTTTGAACTCACTGGATTTGCCAGGCATGCCACCGCATAATTTACAATTGAAGGTTGGATCTCCGATTATTTTGCTTCGTAAATTGAACCCAACACGGCTGTGCAACGGTACGTGATTAGTCATTCAAAAATTAATATAAAACGTTATCGAAGCCAGCATTTTAAATGGCAAGTTCCGAGGAGAAAATATATTAATACCACGAATCCCTATTATACCTACAGATGTGTCCATTCAATTTAAGCGTATTCAGTTTCCAATTAGATTGGCATTTGCAATGACTACCAATAAGTCCCAAAGCCAAACGATGTCTGTTTGTGGCTTAGATTTGAGCACACCATGTTTTTCAGACAGACAATTATACATGGCATACTCTCGAGTGGGTAAACCATATAGTTTGTTTGTGTTAGCTAAAGATGGGCTAACAAAAAATATTGTTCACGCTATAGCATTAAGAGATTGATATTGTCAGTAATTAATTAATGATATATATAATTTTAAGGAATAAATTAAAGAAATTAATGTTTGGTGTTATGTTATTTTAAAATTCCCTCATCGTTCACAGCTCTCTATGCTTTCACTCATATACCACATCCTTACACACTTACAATAAGTTAGTGATTTTTATTTCTACACTAGAAATTCCCTATAAATAATTTATATAGCAAAACAACGCACAGTGGTCCAACCTGGGAAAAAACCTCATAAATGAAAGTAGCCCAAACCTAATTTTTTCTTGGTTTTCGAATACTTAAATACTTGTAGAACAATGGAAAGAATATATTTTTTTAACTAGTTCAAAATTAAAATGTGTGTGTACCAGTAAATTGAACTTTTTAATGATTGAAAAAAATCGTACTTTTCTACCAACATAAATTTTTTTTTCTACTCTCTATAAGATTAACAATAAAATTTTTCCCAATAGATCAGGAGTGTGTCATCTATATGTGCACTGTTATGGACTAAACATGTTTAAATAACATCAATAGTTAGAGACGATATTAATTTTTCGAAATCGTTGCTGAAATAAGCATGATTTTTTGACTTTGTTGGTTTATAAAAAGTTTGCGTTACGTTGCCTTACGGTCGCAATGGTTTAATATGTATCTGTAGGAAGTAGAGGAACTGTGGTAAAATTTTCAGCACCAACTTCGGCCAACTCTGGGATTTATAAGGATTTAAACATTTAGCTACGGTTCGGGTGGCGAAGGCGGGTGGGGTGCCCTTGGGGAGGAACTATTAGTTAAGATAAATCCTGCTATCTAGGGACGACAAGGGAATTAAAATAAAATAAATCTTACGTTATTTTCATGTTAATTCTAAAATACTAAAATAAAACAAAATTATTTTAATTTTAATTCTAAAATACAAAAAAAAAAAGTTTTTTTTTTTTTGTATTTTAAATAATCAAATAAACTACAACTACAAGTAGGTTGTGTGAAGTTGCACAGTTTGCTTATAGTGTATGGTGATCCTTTACACTAGAGCTCTCACCCCCGAAAATTGAGGCGGTACATTTATTTCAGTTTGATGCTGTTATTGTTGCAAGTCTTTTGCAAATCGTTCATTAACCGCCCAAATTACAGGGATAAATGAAGAATTAATTATGAGATTAAAAACAGTAATAAATGTGATTTGCTCTGTACCCGATTGATTCTGCAGCATTTCACAAGTATACAGTGGAAACGGCTGAGAGGGCAGTGACTCGGAATCCCTGGTACTAAATAAATAAATACTCGCAAAATTTGCAAGATCGTGGGAGAGGTGTCAGTGAAGAGGAAGGATTTGGCACCGTTTGGAAGCGAGCTCCATGGTGTAATGGTTAGCATACCACGCATGTCACGCGGAAGACCCGGGTTCGATTCCCGGGCGGAGCCAAATCTTTTCTCTTCAAAAATTAATTATTTAAAAGAATTTAAAAAACAAGGTGGTTATCCACAATAATGATTAAATTAATATAAAATATATATATATATATATATATATATATATATTTATTATAATAGTATAAAAACAGTATATTAAAATATATATATATATATATATATATATTTATTTATTTATTTATTTATTATACTAGTATACTCCTGTACATAACTTTATATATATATATATATATAAGTTATGTATAGGAGTTCTACAAATACCTTAATATCATTTTATATTGTTACAACCGGATATGTGATAGAGAGAGAATTGCTGAGATAATAAAAGTTCAGTGTTTGTTCAGTCTATGCTTAGATCATTTCAATTTCTTTATCATCTTTTGTATTCGTACTCCAAACCGAACTATGTGGTGCCGAAACCCGGGACTGTGAACGCACCAAAATAGTTTTTTTTTTCCTTTTTTATTATTTATTTATTGTTATTTTACTTTAGAATAATTTTTCTTTAGTTCTTTTTTTTTTCCTCAGTTCATTTTAATGAGTTCATAAGTTATATTCAGAAGTTCATTCATTTAATACATTCAAAAGTTCATTTCATTCAATGTCAATTAATTAAGAAATTAATATTTCATTTAACATTCGTAAATTATTAATATTTTTAACTACTTACTCTTATTTAAGTAATTATCTAAGTGTTTATGTAAGTAAATACTAATTATCATCTGAAATTTTATAAAATTTCAAGACATGAAATAGATTTAAAAAAACGTTAATTTTTTACATAAATCAAACTCATGGTAAATTGAACGAGCAATCGATCAAGACATTTTAAATTAAAAACAGGAAGTGGCCCATACACCAAAACACTGCAAAATAAAGTAGTTAAGTTAAAATAACCATTTTCAATAAAATTGCAACAATATGTTTTATGAATATATTTCCACAACAGATCATGCTTGAAGCCTGTAGGCCTTTAGTGTGGATTATGGAAATGGGACAACCCAAGTAACACTATTATGATTTTGAAATGGATATCCTACAAAAGAATGCACAGGTAGGCATCAGATTTTTGAAATAGCTGAATGAAAATAAAATAAGGATGACAATATCATAAAATAATAATAAAATTGCTACCTTAACTTTTTGTTGCGATTTAATTTTATGTTATGTACCTTTCAATTAAAAGATATTGTAATGATTTTAGATAGATATGGAGCTGGACGCCGAATGCCTTGAATTGTAGAAAATTTAAATTGAAATCATCCTGAGGTATTTTTTTATTAATAATCCACTGGTGTTTGGGCAAAAGGACTTCAGTCATCGAATGTGAAGCTTAAACAACAATTTACCAAGCTTTTAAAATTCATTCTAAATTCTGTCTAATAGTATTTCTATATTCCTGAATAATCCATGAAAATATATTATTTCAACAGAGACGGGTCGTTATAGCAAATGATGAAAGATGAGACAAAAAACTTTTTTTGATTTAAGCCCTTTTGTCCAACGAATGAATCCATAAGAACTTAAATTCTCACATTCCTCACTGGAAAAACCTTGACTCTCAGTCTTCTAAGACTTTAGAGGAAAAAAGGTTTAAGTGAAAAGATAGCTGGCAAAGAACTTAGAGCCATGGAAGGAGAGTCAATTATCCATCAAAGTACAGCCCACACTTTGGTTCAGACATTTAAAAAAATTGGAATAAGATCCTTTCAGATAAACACAGGTCACTCACAGGTTGTTGGTGATGAACTCGAATGCGTGATCCAACTACTCATGTTTATCGGCTGGAGTAGGAGCTTGCAATGCGACATTGGCTCGTCATCTTAATAAACTGTGAATAAGAAATTTAGGACCAAAATCTGACCCAAATGACTTGATAGAGGCCCAAGACCAGGAGCTAAATGATCTGATCAGGCAGTGGACTCAAACCTTTATGTGGACAGCTTGACTGAGTATTGGCAATTTTTCTGCAAAAACCCTGCTTTGGTCAAAAGAAACCAAGAAATTTTGCAGCACGACAATGCATCTGCATTTCCTCATTTATACCAGGAAAATTATTGGAACTATCAGGAGTATACATTTTACCTCATCCTCTGTATAGCCCAGGTAATGCAATTTCAGATTATGGTTTATTCAGATAAATGGCTCAATTTTCAAAAGGTCAGATCTTTGATGATTATAAAAAAGTATGATTAGATATGAAGATTTCTTTACCTTAAAACCAAAGGAGTGGTACAAATATCAAATCTAATTACTGGCACAGAGTAGTTGAAAACAATGGACTTTATGTTGAAGAGTAAATTCAATATGTTTAAAAAATTTCATAATAATTAAAAACAATTTTTTTTTCAATGAAACTTTCAATCCAAAAGTTTATGTTGAAGAGTAAATTCAATTATGTTTAAAAAATGTCATAATAATTAAAAACAATTTTTTTTCAATGAAACTTTCAATCCAAAAGTTAATTTATTAAAATGGTAAGTTTTTATAAATAATTAAACCATGGATAAACAAAATATTTCCATATCATTATGATTTAGCTTCATTAAAAGTAAAACGAGGCCACTTCATCGTACTGAAGAACAAACTTAACCACCTCATTTATGAGCTTTTCCTTTTTTTGGTTAATTTTAATTTCATTACAAAGTCATTTTATAACAGTATTAATCGAACAAACAAACTCAATTTTTTAAATAAAACTATTTTTTCTTATTCCAATTTTGTAAAACAGTGAAAATTCACATCTTCCATTATGATATATATATATATTTTCTAAATACATAAAGACATTCACAACGTTTCGAGGCTTTAATGCCTCATCTTCAGGTGTACTCCTCTCTAATCCCAATTAACAATAGTTTAGTTGAATAATACATCGAGTTCTTGAAAATCTTTTCAATATATAATATGTCAAATTACTCCTCTCTCCTATTCTCTCTACAGTGAGGTGGCCTAGGAGAGAGGTGTGATTTGACATATTATATATTGACAAGATTTTTAAGAAATTGATGTATTATTTAACTAAAATATTGTTAACTGGGATTAGAGAGGAGTACACCTGAAGATGAGGCATTAAAGCATCGAAACGTTGTGAATGTCTTAATGTATTGAGAAAATATATATATATCATAATTGAAGATGTGAATTTTAACTGTTTTACAAAATTGGAATAATCTAGACCAAGTCTTCCAGTAAGTTATAAACTATCAAAATAATCAAATTTTTCTTTATAAAATAGTTGGTATGGTATCAAACTTATATTTTATATAATTGAAATACATAATTATTTCATAAAAACAATTCCATCTGTTATTTTGATAGAAATGATATGATTAGGAAAATAATGATCAACATATTGATAAACAGAAAAAAGAAAAAATATATAAAGACAAAAAGAATATAAAAGCAGACAATTTCATAGTACTAAAAATAGCAAAAAAGTTTTTAATAATTTTGTGAACTGTTTTTCAGGTAAGAGAAATATTATTCCTGTCCCGAAACCAGGTGTACTACACAAGGGAAATAAGATCTAGGTACTTAAAAATTTTAGATTATCATGAAAAAAATTAATTTCCAAACAAACAATAATTAAATTTAACTGTCGAAAAAAGGGGCTGAGATTGTGAAAAACAAACAACGAATTCAATTTACTTCATTAAATTTACTATTATTATTATCACTGGGCAAATGTAAAGTTTGATGTTGAAGTTGGTAATTTATATTATTATGTACATTGAAAATAAAGAAACTATAAACATGACTATATTCAACGATTATCATGACCTATTTATTTCAAAATTATTAAAAATTGAGAGATGAAAGTGTTGCTAAACACCAAAAGCTCCTGATAATAAATTATCAATTTCAGGCATTTGCAAGTGATACTATTGTCAGATTACGACTAAATTTCTTAAATACAGATATAAATAAATAGATTCTAGATACTGTCAAATATTAAATCATTTTAATGTAATTAGGAAGCCAGCATTTGAAATGAATAGTAACAATCAAAATTTTCTTACCTTCAATAGTGTTTTTACATAATTCCTTCCATGAAGACCAAGGTCTACCATCTAACTGCTTAATATTATTTAACT
Source organism: Aelia acuminata (assembly GCA_911387785.2). Taxonomy (NCBI): domain Eukaryota; kingdom Metazoa; phylum Arthropoda; class Insecta; order Hemiptera; family Pentatomidae; genus Aelia; species Aelia acuminata. Next base: position 81,257,729 of record OU426980.1, read on the forward strand.
CGGCCATTAGAACTTGAAATTTTCCAAACCCAACAGATCAAAGGTATATATAGTACTTTTCAACAATAATTTTATAAATAATAAAAGATATCAATTGAATCATGCTAATGATTACAAACAAGTGATCAGGGCAAACCTTAAGTTCATATAATTAAGCATTTCTCCTTTCTTGTTTCTTAAATCGGGCAAAACTTAGAAGAGAAAGACTTCCCAGTTGCTCCTTCACATTTGGCTACTAGTGAGCTTTCATCATTATTGAAAAAAAAACCACGAAAAAAACAATGAGCACAAGGAAACTTATCAAGACATTTCTTTACTAGCATTACCTCAATAACAAATAAAAAAAGATAACTTGACCAATTTTCAATGAAAATACTTAAGACTGAATCTAATTGCAATATGACTGATTTTGGAATTTATACTTCTTTGGATCGCTGACGAAAATGTTTATGATTATAAATTCTTAGATTTGTTTACAATAAAAAGTTATTAAATAATAATATCTATAGTTGTTTAATTAAGCTAAACTGGTCACTTCAAGAAATTCTAAAACTCACACCAATTTAACCATACCTAATTACTTTTTATGTTGCTGTTATTGAAATATCAAATGTATAAGTAAACTTATTGATCAATGTTTACATAATATTATTCAATGTAAAGATTCTAACAGCTCCCAAAAACCGTAGAGTGGAAAAATATTCATTGGAAAAGTCTCTTAGTTCAAAATGTTAATTAAAAAGATAAGTGGCATGGGCGCAAGGGCGTCCGCAGGATTTCGTCTAGGGGCGGGAGGCAGACTGGTAAAATTCTTATGTCTGGGGTCGAGCTATTCTGGCTATGAAATATTCAATTAATTACTCAAATAAAACTTATATATTGTTTAAACTAATTAATTAGAAGGTAAAAGATTCGACCATGGCCGGGAATTGAATCTTTTATCTTCTAATTAATGAGTTTAAAAATTATAAATAAATTGTTTAATAAACAATCGTTATCAAATAACATCATTAAAACTTATATATAATTAAAATTGAAACATTTGTTATATAATGCTTAATAAATATAATAAATGAATACGAATTTATTTAATTTGTAGTTTTTGTTTCTTAACATTTCTAGGGGGGGGGGGCAGCTTCCCTATTCATTTACAATGTTTATTAAATATTGTATAAACAAATATTTAAATATCAATAAGCTTTATTTGAAGCATTTATTGAGCCTTACATACCTTGATTCCCTCCCAGGATCATAAGAAATTTATCAGCCTGCCCCCCTAGACGAAAACCTGCGGACGCCATTGAAAAGATATCAAACACAAAGAAAATGCTTGTACCACAGCAAATCATTTGGTAGTCCTGAAATTAATGTACGTTTTAGTTTTTAAAGCACATATATATATATATATATATATATATATATATATATATATATATATAGGGGAAAGTGCCCTATTATGGGATACTTTAATATTTAATTGCTTGGCTCTAAATTGCTTAGACGAATCAAAAAATGTTGTTAAACATTTAGCAGTAGTAGTAGACAACATCAAAAATGAAAAACAACCCATATCTTCTTTTCGAAATTTGTAATCATGATTAATGTGAGAAAAGTAAAATTTATACTTTTTGAAAATGGGCTCTTAATATGGGATAATGGGGTGTCCTAATATGGGATACATATCCCGTATTAGGGACCACGATATAAAATGAAATATATAAGGGAAAATTTGTTTATTATACATGGAGATATTCACAGAAATATATGTTGTAAATGCCCATGGCAACGTATGCTCGGAAACACGAAGATAGTAAGTTCAAAACCCGGACCCAGGGGATATTTAATAATATACTCGGCTTAATTCCCCACCTTATCCCCTCGCCCGGGAAACCCCGTATAGCCTAAGGGGCGAGGAAGGGGAGGAACCAAAAGTTTATATATAGATATACCGTATAGTAGTGACATGGATCTAATTTGTGAGATCTCATGGTAACATTCCTAAATTCTTCGAATACTTCAGCCAGTAAAATTACGTCAGACTTCAAGTAAATGTCTGCGTAATCACCCAAAGTTTTGCATTCAAATATATTCCATACATCTTTAGCATGGGCATACTCCTCTTCTGTAACTGAGGAATCTTGTAGTGAACTATGAAATTCATCTATTAGAGGAAGGGTTGTATCTTCTAACATTTTGGGGGACGTGACATACTCATAGGGGAAAATGCCTTTTCTAGTGAGGAAAGGAACTCGATCGTTAGGCATTAAACTATTTAATATGTTAAAAGAAGGAAAGTTAGCTACCAGTTTTTCTAGACTAGAAGGCATAAATCTGAAGGAATTTAAAAATCTTATACTAAATTTCCCATCTACAAATTTTGAAAATGAAATAAAATTTTTTGCAGTATTTGCGATTACATCAATCCTTTTATTATCATATCCCAGCTCCCGAACGATGAAGTGAGCATCGTAACCTGACAAATTATGTAGAATTACTGGAAGATAATCAGGGTTCTTATAACGAAGACTACAACTTTGGTGGGCTGCACCTCTGAAAAGGCCTGTAATGTGACAATGATCCTTTACTTTGATATCTTCTAGACTGAAGAATTCTCCACACATATAACAGCTTTGAGCAGTCTTGTAGCTAACTTCTTCTTGAGGAGAGAGGGGTCTCATTGGTGTGTTTTTATTATATACCTTGTACACTTTTTCAGCTATCTTCTTCATGTCAAATACAAACTTATTTGCTGCATTTTCACCTCTATACAAAATTGGTTCATCAGGTATACCATCTTCTACTCCGTTCAGAAATTTAGCTCTTCTTACATAAAAACCGTCCGAGTAGGGAATGTGGCAATGTAATAGACTTTCTTCATTTGTAGGCTTCAAATAACATTCAAAGGCTGCGTAGACTACGTAGGGTACACGTTGCCATCTCTCTGCATTTTCAAACTGTACGTACGGTTTCTTCTCCGGAAGTATAATCATAGCAGGTTTGTTAGTATTGCATAGTTGTTTGTGAAGTATGAGTTTTTCACTAGAATGAAAATGTGTTAACATCGCTTACACACATGTATCTTATGTTCATGCTTTGTGATTTGATGTCTAACTAGTTTTTCAAAATTAGATATGTAGATGTAATGTGACATTCCTTCTTTTTCTAGTAGCAGTAAATCCCGGTGGTCCTCTAGTTCTTCTTTAACTATCTTTTTATCGAGGGCAAACACATTAATTGAAATATCATTATTTTTTTCAAATGTCGATATATCCGCAAGCAGCGTTGGGAAATTTATCTTAGAAAAGTCATACTTTCCCTCCAATGATGCATATTTTGTAACTCTTTTAGGACTCTCAGATACAAATTTTGATAGAATAGCATAAACGAAGCATTTGCTATCATTGTTTTGAACATTAACGCAGGCTTTTCTATTGCTTATTTCTTCAGGTAACGGGATATAGCTGCTCCCTCTTAGTGGGTTGTACTTGTTTATCTTCAATCGCAACCCGTTAACGGCAAATAGTGTCCATCCGCTTCCCACAAGTTGACTTTCGCTTAATTTGTTTTCAAGTTCTTCAAATAGGTTCTTCACTTTTTCCTCTATGTATGTATCTACAAACACAGTTACATTTTTTGACTGGAACGTCTTTCAAATCTCCAACAACAAATTAATAGCGCACTTCAATGAAAGAAAAAACTATGTTGTTCATTATACCACCCTTCTTCAAGCATTGTCACACGGTATAGAGCTTGTAAAAGTCAACAGAGCATTAAAATTCAACCAGTCCTCGTGGTTAAAATCTTACATAGAGTATAACACCAGTTTAAGAAAGAAAGCTTTAAATGATTTTGAAAAAGATCAGTATAAGCTTTACAACAATGCAGTTTTTGGTAAAACTATGGAATCAATAAGAAAAAGAGTTGATATGCGTTTAATTACAGACCCTAAAAAGCTAGAAAAATTAATATCTAAACCAAATTTTAAGGACCGTACAATTTATTCTGAGAATTAGGCTCTCGTTCATATAGAAAAGACTAAAATTAAATTTGATAAACCGATATACGTGGGAATGTCAATATTAGATATATCAAAAAACATCATGTATGAATATCATTATGTCGTAATGTTGGAAAAATATGGACAAAATATTAAGCTAATGTATATGGATACTGACTTATTCGTTTATTCTATACATACTGAAGACCTCTATGAAGATATGGCAAGTATGATTGAGTACTTAGATACTTCAGACTATCCTCCAAACCATAAATTACATAAGAAAGTAATGGGTAATTTTAAAGATGAGGCTAATGGTAATATAATTAATAAATTTGTAGCTTTGAGGTCTAAAATGTATGCAATAGACATTCAAAGCAAAATTATTAAAAAAATAAAAGGAATTAATAAACCTGTTGTAAAAAATAAAATTAAATTTGAAGATTACGTTACCTGCTTAAAAAATAACTTCAATTTAAACATGATGTTACAAACTTCAGATCATTCAACCATAATCTATTTACTGTTAAAACAAACAAAATATCACTGTTACCTTTCGATGATAAAAGACACATCCTTGATGACGGAGTATCCACCTTGGCACATGGTCATTATAAGATCTAATAAACTTTAAAAATAAAAGAAAAAAAAATTGTGTAGTTGATTAATTAAATGAATGAGTGACCTCTGGCATGGTTATAAATGCTCGTAAGCCTGTGATTAGGAGTGTAAACATTAGGTCTCTGGTTTGGTTATGAATGCCAGAAAACACCTACCCCTCGAATATGCGGTGTGTATCCCTAAAGGTGCCTTTACACCTTACGAACTTTACCTTCGAACACCACCCTCCAACAACCTTCGTGAAGCCTTCACGTCGACTGTTCGGGTGTTCTAGGTACTTCATCTGTTCGCCTTGGTTCGGGGGTAGCGCTAGTGTCACTTTTGATTTGGGTTTTTCCTAAGTAAAAGGAGTTGTTTGTGATACTAGTGTAATTTGTGAAAGGTTGTAAATCGTCTCCTATTTTTTTATTTTTCAGATAATATAAAATATATTGATAATGGAGATTTTTTCTTTATCATAAGCTAGCTTAGGGTGTGTCAGCCATATTGGTTCGCTTAACGTAACGTGAAATATAAATGGCTGTTCGCTTCACGTCGGTACGGCAAGGTTCGAAGGAGAACTTGTTTGAAGGTGATGTTCGTAAGGTGTAAAGGCACCTTAAGATGTACCACATTGAGAGAAAGAGAGTTCTACTGAAATAATTTTTAAGGAAAATGGCTTGTTCGATACTCATAGTGATCTGAGGATTATTTTCGATTTATAAGGGATGAGTTATCTGGCTGCTGATGTATGTAAAAATCAATTAAATAGTAAAGAATTAACAGAATATTTAAACAGGAAGAACTGTAACGAACTAATAGAATTTAGCAAATTAGGATGGGTATATAGAGCACGGTTAGTAAAAGAGTTTAATTTTAAGTGTAATTACCAGTTATGTTATCAAATTATCTAATACGAGATATGTTCGGCTTTTATGTTTTATTTATTTATGTATATTATTATTTATGTTATTTTGTTTACTATTATTTATGTTTTATGTATATGTTTTATTATGCTTTTATGTTTACTTTTACCTTTGCAATAATATAAAAAAATATAAATTTAAATAAATAAATAAATAAAAAAACAAAAACAATCTGATCTAAAAAGAATGAATATAATCTATATAAATAAAGATGAAATTCTGTTTGTTTGTTTGTTTGTTTGTTCTTTATAGAAATCCATACCGTTTGTCCCAAATTCTCCAAATTTCGCTCAGTGGTTCTTTGATACCAGGTGCGAACACCTTTCCATATTAAAATTGCATAACTTCAGCCGATCTTTAGCTGGTATTCTTTATTCTCCAAATTTCGCTCAGTGGTTCTTTCATACCAGGTGCGAACATCTGTCCATATTAAAATTGCATAACTTCGGCCGAGCTCTGGATATATTCTATATTGTTATAGATATAATAATAATCGTTTTGATCTAGCTTTACATTGGTTTTTACAAAATCGACCGTTTGAGTCGATAAAAGTCTCAGTTTATAGATTGTATAGATTTAAAAATTGAAATTCTCCGGGTGAAACCGGGATATACAGCTAGAATTATAGATAAAAACATCATTTTATTCTATTCTATTCTGATGTATGCATGAACCTTGGTAAAAAGCTTGAATAGGAACTTGAATATAGGGATAAATTGCTAGTTTGTTAGAACCAATGAGTAACCAAAATGTATATGTATAATGCAATGTATAATCATAATAATTTTTACTGAACAATCTGTCTTAAATATTATGTATATAATATTGTCTTAAAAATTGTGTATGTAATATTGTCTTGAAAATTATGTATATAATATTATAAATGAAAACATTTTATTCTATTCTATTCTGATTTATTTATGAACCCTTGTAAAAAGCTTGGATGGGAACAGATAAAATAAACTTAATATAGATTTAAGAATTTAATTTAATGTTTCACTGAAAAGGCTTTGTAAAATTCTAATTATTAGTATATAGTAACCAATCTCAGCTAGTGGTCGAGAGACCAAGCCAGATTTTTAAAACAACCTGTTTTAAAAAGAATGTATATGTTATAACATTATTCTATTCTGATGTATGTATGAACTCTTGTAAAAAGCTTGGATAGGAAGAGATAAAACAAACTTAATATAGATTTAAAATTTATTAAATATAATATAGATTTAAGAATTTAATGTAATGTTTCACTGAAAAGGCTTTGTGAAATTCTAATTATTAATATATAGTAACCAATCTCAGCTAACGGTCAAGAGACCGAGTCATAATTATGTTCATAAAAATACCTGTCTTAAAAATAATGTATATAATATTATAAATAAAGACATTATTTTAATCTATTCTATTCTGATTTATTTATGAACCCTTGTAAAAAGCTTAGAGAGGAATCGAGAGGTTGGTATGAATTGGTTCTGTGTCAATAATTGCCCAAATTGGTCACAGAGAAAAGTCTTACTGTCGATAACATCTACTCATTACTTCATAGTAATCTAATGTTTTGAAAGAGGAACATAACCTTACCTCGTTGTAACCTACTGTTTTGTAAGAATAACATAACCTTACATCTATTGTATTAAAAAAGTAACAAACTGTTGGGATGCTGGAACTGTAAGACTAAAGAAATATCTTAAACAAAATGAAAATAAAATAATTTTTTTCTTTTAAAAGAAAATTACAAAAATAAATAAATGGCTTTTTTATATATAAAAAATAAAATAATTTCTTCTTTAATTGTCAGTTCTGATTTACCGACTTTCGTTCGTACTAGGTAGTAGCGGTCCGGAATATAGCATTCAATTAATAATAAATTCACGCGATGTTATTCGATGCTGCTGATTCACCACGGATGTCCTTCAATCAATTCTAGGAGAAGTAATGGTGATACCAACACCAACATCTCTGCAGTTAACCTTACACCTACAGGGTAACAGTCAGGGAGGTTGTCTCCAAATTGAGTCAGATCGGGGTAACACAATTAAGAGATAAAATTAGACCTTTTATTACTTTAAGAATTTGGACAAACTGATAAGTGATTTCTGTAAACGATGTTCAATTTGCAGGGAAAATAAAACCCGCAGGGGCAGGACTATAGGACTTATGTCACGACTGGGTCCGGCTACCGTTCCATACTCTGTTGGAGGTTTTGCAGGTAACAGAAGCTCTAAGAATAACATGCATATTTTGGTTGACCACTTTAGCTGATACGCTTGGATTTCGACTACGAAAGGTCAATGTTCAAAAGACTTTGTAAATCTAATTGCTCCTATTGCTAAAACAAACAATATCAAGTTAATTTTGGCAGATCAGTACACAGGCATAAACTCTAAAGTTCTTAAAAAGTTTCTTAAGCAAATGGGAATACAGTTAGTGTTTACCTCAATTGATTGCCCGAGTTCGACTGGTCTCAATGAGCGTTTGAATCAGACACTCGTCAACAGAATAAGATGCAGAATCAATGTAGGGATTAAACGAGCTTGGTCAACCATAGCAGAGGAATGCGTTCAGGATCAGGAATATAATCGGACGATTCATAGCTCCACGAAATTTGAACCAGCTTACTTGCCTTACGGAAAACAGTCAACTATTTGCCCACTCGGGCCAGAAGTTACCAGTGATTTGACTGAAGATAGGAAGAGGGCTTTCATAAATAGTTTTCAGGCCAACAAGAAAGGGATAGATGAAAATCGTGATTCTCACGAATTCCAAGTTGGTGATCTTGTCTACATAGAGAACGGTAGCAGACTCAATAGGAAGAAGACCGATAGGGTTCGAGTAGGACCTTTTCGCATTTTGAGAAAGATTTCTTCATCATTCTACGAAGTTGATTGTGGCAAAAGGAAGAAAGAAGCAAATTTTACTGCCGGCATTTATACCCTACTAGAATGGTCTACCAATAAGATATTATTGCCAATATTTTATGGCATCTTTAATCGCCTTGCACTCGAGATGAATAATATCCATTTTTTTTTCTCTTGACGATAGCTTTCTGGAAAAATATGCAACTGGATGTAATATTCCATCAAGTTGAGGCTGCTTTAAACAAGCCCCGATGCCATTATAGCTGGCGCCAGTTTCAGTATATACATCCTTATTCAAGTCATATATAGATAGTATTGGGGAAGAACACAGATAGTCTTTAATTAAATTGAAACTCTTTTCGCTGTCATCCGACCACTGAAATTTAACATTCTTCCGTAATAGCCGGTGTAATGGTTCAAATTTTTGCGCACTGTTTTCAATATATTTCCAATAAAAATTTATAGAACCTAATACACTGCGAAAACCTGACTTATCTGTTGGTCTCTTCAGATTTTTTATTGCAGTCAAATTTTCTTGTGCCGGTGATATTTTATTTTTTTTAATAAAATGACCTAAATATTTAACTGAACTTGAAGCAAATTTGCATTTTTCTAATTTCAGTTTGTAGCCTTCGTCTCCAATGACTTGTAAAAATGTTTCAAGATGATGAATATGGTCAGACCAGGTCTTTGAAAATATCAACATGTCATCAATATAATTAATGCAAAAGTCGTCTAAATTATTCCTTCTTCATGTGCTTGACAGAATACGTTGAAAAATAGCAGGGGCATTTTTTTACCCGAAAGGAAGAACTTTCCACATAAATTTCCCATATTTTGTAATAAAGGATGTTTTTTCTCGATCTGCTTCTTTTAACTGAATACTCCAAAAAGCAGAGTTTACGTCTACTGCTGTAAAATATTTGCAGTTGGATATTTTATCTATTACGTCATTGATTTTAGGGAAGGGGAAGCATTCAGGTACTACAAGTTTGTTTAAATTTCGGAAATCTACAGATAATCTTGACTTACGTCTATCATCTTTCTTATAAGCTAGGGTCACTGGTGAAGCAAATGGTGAATCAGACTCCTCAATCAGATCTGACTGCAACAACTGCTTAATCTGCGATCTGATTTCTATTTCATCTGGAATAGAACATTTGTATGCCCTAGATGTTACATATTCATCTCTTATTAATTTAATTTATGCTTTTCCTGACTTCACTCTTCCTACATCAAATTTATCAGAAGCAAAAACATGCTGATATTCGCCAAGCAATTCTAAAATTTCTACCCTTTTTTCTCTTTCCTTAATATGATCCAATTTTCCTTGAATATTAGAACCATTCGTTAAATTAAACATATTGAAATCCTAATCAATATGAGCAGGAAGGAATTTCTCCGAAATATTTTCTACATCTTGTGAATCTTTCTTCTTTGAAAAATCTTCAAAAGCTTTTAAATCTGTCATCTTTAAATCACCTAAAATTGGCATTTTTGAATCATCTGTTAAATAATCTAACTTTAATTCTTGTGGAACATCTGTAAAATTGACTCTAAATAATCTGAAACAGGCATATCATTTATTTTTATGACTTGTTCATCTCCAGTGCGTTGCAAAATATTTAAGTTCTCATCTTGTATTAGCTTAAACTTGCTAATGGCATCAAGACCTAACAGTAAATCATATGAAAAATTATTGTTTTTTATTACATAAGTGTTAAGAACGTTTTTCATATTTCCAATTTTTAAGGTAATGTTTGCCCGGGCCGAACTAAAGTTGAATCCATTGATCAATTTAAAAGCACTGTCATGCGTTATAAGGCTTGATTTTAAAAGGTTGACAAGTCTTTGACTTATAAGGCTTATATTGCTCCCACTGTCATAAACTGCCTTTATCTTCACCTTATCATCCACTAGGACACTTATTTTGATCAAAGGGTTCAACTTCTACGGGCCTTTTAGTTTAAAGATTTGTTATCGGTATTTATGTTTATCACCTCTGCTACATCATGTGTATTGGTATAACCTTCATGAAAGTTTACCTGTTTCGATTTGGAGGCGTACATAGATTTGTTTCTGCATTCTTTTGAAAGATGAAACCGATTTGGCCATCCAAGTGATTCACACATGAAACATGGTTTTCTCAGTTCATTATTCTTATTTCTAGACTTATCTAAAAATTTATCAGCATATGATAGGTTAGAGGTCTGGAATTCTTTTTCTTAGAAAATGAGTCATCTAGTTTTCTGAGCTCAGTAAACAGACGTTCCATATCGGTGATCTCTTCTCGATCAAGCTCATTTTGCACTTCTATTGGTAGACCAACTACAATCATGTTTATTCTTGATAAAACGGTTCCATCACTTTCAGCTTCTAGACATAATCGTTCTTTGGTTAAAGCATGATCCACAAGTGATCCTCCCAAATATTTGTAGGCATAAGCTTTCCTAATTTTTGTCCAGCCTTTATCAACAAATACTGCCAAGAAGGAATTTTTCCAAGCAGACCAATTTATAAGTCCAATTTTCTTTAAATTCGACTCATACCAATCCTTTGATGGACCATCAACAAATAACCTAAGAGCTTCTATTATTTTAACCTCATTGTTTACTTTATGCCTAGAACACTCACTTATAAATCTATCTAACCATTCTGTAGGGTTTTGATTTTTACCAAACTTTTCTATAACAAACTCTTTTTCTATGTCATGCATATTCACTTCCTCATTCAAACTTAATCTTTTCTCCAGCTCTTTCAATCTTTTCATTAAAAAATTTTCCTCTTCAGAATTTTGAAAAACTGGGGTAGTATGAGGAAGCAAATTTTCCTCTAAGATAATCCCCTTATAACTAAGGTTGTTATCTTCATCAAAATATTCCTTTTTTAAATCTGCATCAATCTTTAGTCCTATCCTACGAAACACATTAATGGGTTTTATTGTAGCAATAGCTCTAGAAATAGTTAATTTATTGTAAAATGCCTTATGGTCTTTTAAATTCTTGTACTCCTCCGGTAACTTGCACCACACTTCCTTGTCCTCTGATAAACCTAATATAATGAACTCTGTTTCAGTTATCTTAACAATATGTACAAATAATCTGGCTTCCTCTTTATTCATGATCCCTTTTGTTGAATAACCTTGTAAATTAATTTGTAAGCTTTTACACGGAGCACCACTCTTACACTATCTTTACCCCACAGCTCTGAAGAAACTACAGCAATATCAGAACAGCATACTCATGAAGATATGTAGAGGCACCACATTAGAAAGACGGAACATGAATCACATTCACGACACATTACAACTCGACACAATACAAAAACACATATCACGTAGGCACATTAAATTCTTTGATAACCTACCCTCATCATTCAATCCCTATTCCGCACTCTCACACCATCCTTACTCCCAGCCAGATGGCAAGGCCGTAAGTGTTCAATCAACCCAATCAACATCATCATATAAACCCGCCTTACGGTTTTTCCCTCACTAACTACATCCTCCTCCAACCCTGACCCCTATCCTATTATCCTTCCCCCTCCCTTTAATTTTATTATTTTTATGTTTTTTATATAATAACACGCGGAGGCCCCTCAACTCCTATCACATCATGATGAGCTGCACCACAGCGAAAATAACATAACTTAACAACTCAACGCACCTTCAAATACCACAGGTAGTATAAGGTAATGAGGTAAACCAGCATCGTTCCATTATTATTAATGGTTCGAATTTCATATTTTAATACTGTTTTTCTGTTTAAGAGGGATCAGAAAAAAAAAAAAAAAAAAAAAAAAAAAAAAAAAAAAAAAAAAACAAGCTAGAACATGATGAGCTGCACCACAGCGAAAATAACATAACTTAACAACTCAACGCACCTTCAAATATCACAGGTAGTATAAGGTATATAACTCAAGCCAGAGAAGGTACCTCACCTTCTCTCACAACCTTTTCCTCTCCTTGTCCTTCTCTCTTGCTCATAACTCTCCTTCTCCGCCTTGTATTCTATATAGCATTTGTTAAATAATTAAATATAAATATATTTGTATATATTTGTATATATAAATATTATATTTATATTATTATATATAAATATAAAATATAAATATTTTTTAAAGTTGTTTTCTTATTATTTGTCAAACTTCCCTTCCTTTCCTTTCCTTGTTACCCGTGACGAGCCTACTGGCGTCCGAGACACTTGCCAATGACTTCACCAGTAATCTCCGAGGTAACTCTCCTTTACCGCCTATGACGGGCCTAGCAGCGAACGAGTCTTGAGACCGTTACTTCACTTTTACCCCCAAGGCACTCTCCTCCTGCACTCCTATATCACCCGTGACGAGTCTAGCTGCGGTCGAGGCCAGTGCCCGTGACACCACAGGTACCTCCGAGGTGGAATTCCCATCCTATCCGTGACAGGTCTAGCTACGGCCGAGGCTCTCGCCCACGACGTCCTAAGTAGTTCCCAATGGCGGGGTGAGCAAGAGCACGAAGGAATGACCTTGAAGCGTGCTGTATAAGGAGCTCGTGTGACCTTGAGGTCATTGACCGTTCTAGTTTAGGGCGAGGGGGGTGTTGTGTTAGGGTGAGGGGGGGTTTGTTTACGTTTGGAAATACCGGTTTTGGTAGTCCTTGACTGGTTGAATGTAGGTTAGACTCACGATGTGGCAACGCTGTAAACGAGATTTGTCAACAGCGCAGCAGGTGTGAGCGCTGGTGGGGCCAGGTGTCTTGGTTGTTGTTGACCTTGTTGTGTATCATAAGTGGACATTTAATATGTAAATGAACATTTAAAAGGTTCATTAGCAAGTTTTCGGTCAACACCTATTCAAAACCTTTAACCCACATCCTGATATCCTAAATCCACATACCCTAGAGTGTATTGAAGCAAGACTGGACATTCCCCTCCAGATGACCCCTCCTCCTAAAGCATTCCACCCTTCCGAAATAGCTTTTATCATTCAAAGATTACCTTCCCGCAAAGCTCCAGGACACGACCTAATTACATCCTATATCTTAAAACGGCTTCCTAAAAAAGCAGTATTATTTCTGACCTACATTTACAATGCTGTCCTTCGCACCGCATACTTTCCTGACCCCTGGAAATTATCCATAGTCAAAATGATCCCGAAACCCCAAAAACCACCAGAACAACCATCCTCCTATCGTCCTATCTCTCTTTTACCTATCATGGGTAAAATTCTGGAAAAACTCATCCTTAAACGGCTTTATCCTATCCTAGACTCAAATAGTATAATCCCAGACCACCAGTTTGGATTTCGAACATCCCACTCCACTATCCAGCAATGTCATCGTGTGGTCGACGTTGTCTCGTCTTCATTGGAGCGCGGATTGTACTGCACTGGAGCCTTTCTTGATGTGGAACAGGCGTTTGATCGAGTCTGGCATCCGGGACTACTGTACAAACTCCGTAAATTCCTACCTCCTACTTACTTCCTTATTATGCGTTCCTACCTAGCTGACAGATTATTCAAAGTAAACCACAATAATGCATACTCTTCCCTCTTCCGGCAGTCAGCTGGGGTCCCTCAAGGTAGCATCCTCGGTCCCATCCTCTACACAGTTTATACAGCTGATATCCCAACCCATCCTAACACTGTTATAACCACTTATGCTGATGACACCTGTGTGCTATCAGTAAATAGTGATCCAGTTATTGCATCCCAAAACCTTCAAGCTCATATAACAAACCTTGAAAAATGGTGTGAAAAATGGAGAATCAAAATCAACCCCAACAAATCCCATCAAATTACCTTTACTCTCCGTCGAAAACCTACGACATCCTGCCCTACTGTATCCTTCAACAATTCTCGACTTGTCCCTGTTGAACAGATCCGTTATTTAGGACTCCACCTCGACAAACGTCTAACTTGGAATCCCCATACTAGATTGAAACGACAAGAAACCGCTCGACGCTACCGCCTACTACAACACTTACTGGACAAACGCTCAAAATTACCAATCTACTACAAAAGACTCCTTTATATGACAGTAATAAGACCTATTTGGGCTTACGGAATCGAGCTTTGGGGCTCCACCAAACCATCAAACTCCTCTCGAATCCAATCCTTGCAGTCCAAAATCCTTCGAAAAATCCTTAACGCTCCTTATTTTGTAACAAATAAAACAATCCACAAAGACCTTAATGTTCCGTATGTCGCTGATTTAGCCCGATCCAGATACCAGTCCTTTCATAGTAAACTCCTGATCCATCAGAACCCACTCGTATCCTCCCTCGCTTCCTCCTCTATCCCAGATAATCCTCCAAGGCGTCTGAAAAGAAGATGGCCTCGAGATCTTTTAAATTAGACACTACTTGAGTGCTATCAGTGGATAGTTTCTCTACATGCTTATTCAAGACATTATTTTCTTTTATTTTAGCACATTTACTTAATGTATTATATGTAAATACAGATGTAAATTTCAATAAATATTTATTTAAAAAAAAAAAAAAAAAAGGTTCATTAATTAAACGACAGCTGTTGAAGACTAGTAGGCATTTAATAGGCTAATTAATCACGAGCAACCACGGATGTAAATAGACATTTAATAGACCCATTAATTAAACGACAACAGTTGAAGACTTGTAGGCATTTAATAGGCAAATTAATAACGAGGAAACCACTGAGATTCCGATCGTATAGAAATATTTGTCTAAATGTAAACTTCATTACTCCTTGGGCTCTTTAGACTAATGGATATCGATTAGAGTATGCAGCAGGTGAAGAATAGCAAGTAGAAACATTCTTTATGTCTCGAGGTAACTTTTAATGCTCCTTAAGGATATTTAAATATGCCTAGGGCAGATGTTTGGAAATCGAAGCAGTTGTCCGATCGTATAGAATTATTTAGACTAATGTATATCCATTAGTATCAAGCAGGTGAAGAATAGCAAGTAGAAACATTCTTTACATCTAGGGGTAGCTTTTAATGCTCCTTAGGAATCTTCGTCTTGTGTTACTTGTCCGATGAGTAATTAATATCGAGCAGGGAGAGTAATTAATATCGAGCAGGTGAAGAATAGCAAGTAGAAATTAAGTGTGTGTTATGTCCAACTTTTATTGCTCCCCCGTCTTCTAGACTTATCGACATTGAGGAGAGGACGCAGCAGGTGATGAATACTTAGTAGTAATATATATCTGTGTCATGGTGACATGTAAGAAGTAAATTTTGTTGCTCCTTAGGAATTCTTATTGCTCCTTAGAATTTTTATGTTGGGTTACTTAGACACAGACAAATATGGCCATCGAGCAGGTGAAGAATGTAGTGAGAGTTTTTTCCAATGTTATAATATTTGTCATGTCTGGAGTTAGATAAAATTAATCTAATTACTCCAAGAGTCGACAAAGAAGTCCAGTAAAAAAGAATACATTTTCCCGTATATAAGGCCCCGGCGCTGTAGTGCTCTTCACTTTGGTTTTTAGTGCTCAACGGCTTCAGCTCTCCTGAACATTTGCTCTCCTCACACAACACACTGTAAGTAAGTTTTTTATTTTGTCTTTGAACTGCTATATGGTATAAGTTTCGAGATATAACCAACCAAATGTTATTGTTTCTAGATGTCTCTCCTGAAAAAATTAAATGAAATTAATCCCATATATAAGAACATTGGCGAATTGACTATTGGACGGACGTACAGGTTAATAAAACTGACCAAAAAGGAGACAGAATATGGTCCATCCATTGAGGCCATAATAGAAGATGATGAAGAAGGAAAAGTGCGAACCTTCTTACCAAAACGATATACATATGCCTTCACTGAGGAAGAATTAGCAAGCTATAGAGGTACAGTATATTTAAATATAAATTAAATATAATATTTTTTTTTTTAAATTAGCTAAGTGATTATTCTCGTTTTTTAGGAGAGCTGAAAATGCAATACCTCGGAAAAAATAAAAATGCTTATGACATTAAATTTTTTTAAAAATAGTTGATAGAGTTAATTTTAGAAGATCTTTTTTATATATAGGTAATGTTTTTTATATCTTATTAATTTGGTTTTGGCTTTGTATATTTAGTGTTAAGGAGTAAAATGAACAGTAAAAGCAACATAAATAAGTATTTATGTGAACATTGCGGAATATTAGTAGCAAATAGAAGACACAGGTGTAAATGGTTGTTTTTTTATTGTCAAGGCTGTGGCAAAGAATTTAATAGAAAGTTTAATTTTAATCGGCATAAATTAACTTGTAAAGTTGCTAATGGGGTTAGTATGAATGATATACCTAGGGCGAGCACAATGGAGGTTCCCAATAAAAAAAAGAAAATGTAGTATGTTTAGTAGGCAGATGCGAGAGAAGGCGATTGCTGAAGAAAACGGGATTATTAGAGCTTCTTTAAATAACGCGGTTGAGGATGTTTACATTCCTAACGATAATAAAAAAATAGTAGCTACCGAATTTTTAAACAATAAAAAAGAACTCTTAGTAAATTTATTAAATTCCTATGTTGACGATTGGAAAACTTACAAAATAAATATAATGTTAGAATGCACATATATTAAGAAAAACGGAAACACTATTAGTGAAAGAACGGATTTTAACTTTAAATCGAAAAGTAATACGATAGATATTAGCATAAACCTTGAAAATTATATTGAAAAAACCTTTGAAAAAATTTTAACGGAACAGGACGAGTTTGAAAAAAAAGGTTCAGGTTGGATATATATTTCAGCAAATTATATCTGCTTACATTTAACAAAATATAAACCTTTTGGAGGATCTCAATATATTGAATTACCTAAAAAAATTAAGGACAAACATTGTGTTATAAATGTAAAAAATAATACTAATGATTGCTTCCGTTTAGCTATACTTAGTGATGATATTAAATCAAATGACGTTAACGAATACAAAAATATTCAAACCACATATTCCTTTGATTCGATAACGTTCCCGACTCCAATAAAGGATATAAAACGATTTGAAAATTTAAATAACCTGTCTATAAATGTTTACGGCTTAGACGAGAAAAATAATGTGTATCCAATTAGAATCAGTAAAAAGGAAAATTATGATAAAATGTTTGATTTATTGTTTTTACAAAATGGAGAAAATTTTCACTATTGTTTGATCACAAATCTTTCACGATTAGTAAGTTCTCAAATATCTTTACACAAATGCGCATATACTATCTGTCACAGATGTCTGACTGCATTTCCGAAGACGTATGTAAACAAGTTTGGGAAAAATGGTGATGAGCGAAAGCGAGAACATGAATTATTTTGTCGTAATCATAAAGCAATCCGATCTGACTTTCCGAAAGGAGAGAAAATCGAATTGAAACATGTGGAATATACTCAACCCATTCCAATCGTAGTTTATGCAGATATTGAATCTCTTTTAATACCAATTTCGGGACCCGCTCCTAATCTATCAATATCTTGGAATAAAGCTGTACATGAGCATCGTGCATTTTCTGTTTCACTTCTGGTAAAGTCTAACATGTACCATTTAAAACCGTTTGTTTATACGGGAGAGAACTGTATGCTAGTTTTTTTAGAAAAACTTGAATCTATAGTCGCCGAAGCTGATAAAATATATAGTAATCCTCTTCCAATGGAAGAAATGAGTGAAAGGGATAAAACAATCTTTTATTCTTCTAAAGACTGCATTTTATGTCAATACCTTTTGGATGAACACGATCGAGTGCATCATCACTGCCACATGACAGGAAAATTTATTGGACCAGCACATAATGCATGTAATTTAAGGGCGAAAAAGCCTGATTTTATACCTGTTTTTATGCACAACTTACAAGGCTATGATTCTCATTTTATAATCCCTTTCTTAGGCCGATGTGAAAAGGTTCATGTAATTCCTAGTAATACTGAAAAATATATAAGTTTTAGCATACAATTTAAAGGGTATAGGACAAAAATACGATTTGTTGACTCGTTTAAATTTCTTTCATCAAGTTTGGATACATTAGTGAACAATTTAAAAAATCAATCAAAATCAATTACCGAAATTTTTCCAAATATGACTAAGATTATTAATGATGAAAACAAAATTAAATTGCTAACAAGGAAAGGTGTATTTCCATACAATTATTTAGACTCTTTGGACCGCTTGAACGAGACTAAATTACCTGAGAAAGAGAAATTCTTCAATGATTTAACCCAAAAACATATTAGCGATGCAGACTATGAGCATGCGGAAAATGTCTGGGAAAACTTTAATATTAAAACACTGAAGGAATATGCAGAATTATATGTAAAAACAGATGTAGTTCTCTTGTGCGAAGTTTTTGAAACCTTCCGACTTCTATGTCAACAAATTTATCAACTTGATCCCGCATGGTTTTTACTTTGCCACAGTTATCTTGGAATGCAATGTTGAAATAT
This sequence comes from Aelia acuminata, assembly GCA_911387785.2. Lineage (NCBI taxonomy): Eukaryota > Metazoa > Arthropoda > Insecta > Hemiptera > Pentatomidae > Aelia > Aelia acuminata. The sequence goes on from OU426980.1 coordinate 81,276,477, forward strand.
ACAAAAATCAAATTAGATATAATAAAAGACATAGACATGGTCCAGTTTTTTGAAAAGGGTATCAGAGGTGGAATTTGTCAAGTTATTTCCCGTCATGCCAAAGCTAATAATAAATACATGAAAGAATATGACCCGTCTAAACCAAACAATTACTTACTTTATATTGATGTTAACAATCTTTACGGATATGCCATGAATCTTCCACTGCCATATGCCGAATTTGAGTGGACTGACGAAAAATTAAATGTATTAGATCTAGAAAACGATTCAGAAACTGGTTATGTACTCGACGTAGATGTTGAATACCCTAAAGAAATTCATGATAAACATTCTCAACTACCTTTTTTACCTGAAAAAAATAATCCGCCTAATACTAAAACTGTTAAGCTATTAACGACTTTGTCACCCAAAACACGGTACATAGTACATTATATCAATTTAAAACAAGCATTACAACATGGGCTCAAAATTTCAACAATTCACAGAGTTTTAAAGTTTAAACAAAAGAATTGGTTGGCACCATATATAGAAATAAATTCAAAGATGAGAGCATCTGCAAAAAATACATTCGAATCAGATTTTTACAAGTTGATGAATAACAGTTGCTTTGGTAAATTTATGGAAAATGTTCGTAACAGAATCGATCTAAAAATTGTTACAAATGAAAAATCCTTATTTCGACAAGTTAATAAACCAAATTTTAAAGGTAGGATTATATTTGCTGATAATGTTACAGCGGTTCAATTGGAAAAAGAAAGCATTATTTTTGATAAACCGTTGTATGTTGGATTCTCAGTGTTAGACTTGAGCAAAGTTTTGATGTACCATTACCACTACAATGTTTTCTTAAAAAAATATGGTATAGAAAATGTTACTTTATGCTATACTGATACCGATTCATTTTTATACAATATTAGGACTGAAGATATTTATTCTGATATGTCTGGAGAGTTACAAAATTATTTTGATACAAGCAATTTTCCTACTTCTCATTTTTGTTATTCTGAAAAAAACAAAAAAGTTGTTGGTCTGTTGAAAGATGAAACTTTTGGAGATCCCATAGTGGAATTTGTCGGGTTGAGACCTAAAATGTATTCTTACATAACAAACAAAGATATAACGGTTAAAAAGTCAAAGGGAATAAAAAAGTCAGCAGTTAGCGGTTTTACTTTTAACGATTATTTAAACACACTTAAAGACTGTAAAAGTGTATATTCTTCGTTTTATATAATTCAATCTAAAAAACACAACGTTACAACCTCACTAATAAATAAAAAGTCATTATGCTCATTGGATGATAAAAGACATACAATGAGAGGTGGAGTGCAAACACTCCCTTATGGTCATTATAGCCTTAATGAATAAAAAAACAACCATTAAATGTAATAGTTAATACAAAATGATAAAAGAAGACAATTTAATGTCTATTAGTAGCATTAGCACTAGTACTATTTGTAGTAAGTTTAGGTTAAAGAAAAACAACAATTTGTAGAAAATAAATATATTTTAAATGTAGAGTTACAATAAATATATAAAATATACAGTTATTGTAAAAAACAAATTAATAAATGTCTGCTATAACAGTAAGTGTTTTTTCTTTTAAAACATTATGCAATATCCTTCCTGTCAATCCAGCTGCGTTCTTCTAATCCCAGCCACTTCACATACAATTTATTTCCTTTTCTTTTTAAAACTTTTTCTACAAGGTATACATCTAGATATTTAACTTTTTGTAGCTCTTCTTCATAAAATGCACCACTTATCGGTTGTCCTTTCAGATCTTCCAGTAAATAAGTGTAAGGATATGTCTTTTGAATCTTGACTATCTTAAAAATTTCACTTGACCAATTTGATAAATATCCTTTTGAAAATATGGATTTTTGTTTAGATATTCTGACAAAATCATCTTCTTTAAATTTTTGCTTTCGTACTACTTTTGATTCACTCAACGAAGAATAGATATTATTTTGCAAATATTTCTCCATCTTTTTTTGGGATGCATCGATTGGACTCATACCTATAGTCCTATGGAATGTTGAATTATACTCGTGTAAAATTTGAGGTAGAATATCTAAAAACTTGTAATTTCCTCGCAAGCTAAATACTTTCCACATTTTCCCTTTCAATGTTCTATTAAACCTTTCTACAATGGAAGCTTTCATATTAGAAAAAGTGGAATAATGATTAACAGAGTATTGTTTCATTAGAGATTTAAACTTGGAATTGTAAAATTCCTTTCCCTGATCACTTTGAATATTTTTCGGAGTTTGACTACTCGAACGAAACACACTCTCCATTGCTTTAGTCACATTTTCTCCTGATTTCAGCTTTAGAGGCACGGCCCAGGCATATTTGGAAAAACAGTCGATAACTGTCAATAAATATTTGTACCCTTTATTTTCTCGAGAATAAGGTATCATCTCTACTAGATCTATCTGCCACAAGTCATTTATTCCTTTCAAAACTGTCTTTCGCCTGGGATATTTCTTGCGAGCTGGCTTATGTAATTCATTTACAACAGTCCTTTTTATTTGTGATGATTCCATTTGATAATTTTCTTAAGATAACCGAGTGTGACCACATCAGATTCCTTCTCAGGCCCACCAACGTTTGTTATTCTCTTGCCAAGAGAGTCATATATATTTCCAACTAAATTTAAGGCAACGCTGCTTAAAAATTCTTTGGTGACAACATCATATTTATTTATAGGCGGAGCGAAGTTAACAAGTCTTTTTCTCTTTCCGTCTATATAATTACCAGGCCAATTTTTCAAATCAGTGTAGGTAGCTGCTAGAGTATCACAATATAACTTATTAGCAGCATCGTGAGCAGCGACTGGATTTGCAATATTAATTATTCGTAACTGACTTGCATCGATATCCTTTTCAGACCTTAATAAATTGTAGGGAAAATAACGTGTTGTGTATTTTGAATGCTTTTTCGATATGTGGGTTCCGAACTTGTTTATCGTCATGTTTATACTGAAACTGAATATAAACGTATCGACGACGTTAATATATGATATTTTCTTCTCGCAGCTCTTCAATTATTGATTCTATTTCGTTTTGGTGTCCTTCATGTCCGGCATGAGTTGAAGACATTAATAGCCTTAGTCGATCGACAAGTTCGTTAGGGTCGTTCCAATACTCGTACAAGGGTTTATTGGCTCTCATAAGACCAGTACCCCGTTTGTAGGAGTGAGAACGGAGCTTCATGCTCGAAGCAGAGGAAGGGGGGCGGGGTTTTAAGGTTTGTGGTGGAAATATCTTGGATATTACATTTTTATATTTCTCAGATCTGTTTCCAAACACCCCCTGTTCCTCACTATACCATTTCTTGTGAGCATTGGTCGAGTTTAAGATATTCTTATAATTTTCCAAGTCGGACTCGGTATAATCTTTTGGGTTTTTCAAGTAGAGTAGCTGCAGCAGTCCCGGTGTCCCTTCATAAACCACTCCATTAATGGATATATCGTCGTTGTTTGCAAACAGCCGAACATCTGTCGAGTCTCCAATAGCTAATCCCCCAGAAGGCATGACTCTAATTCCATAACGAGAGTCGTGTGTCTTATCACCTTTCAACAACTTATCCAAGTATTCCCTTTGCAGGTTTCCAAATGCGGCGAGATGCTCCTTAAATTCGGCTTCTCCTTGTGGAGTTTTAGCATATTCTTTGACTTGCTCTGATAGTGGATCGTCAGTCACATACTCGCCCTCGTATTCTTCTGCGTCGGGAAATGATAAATGAGATAACGGCGTAGTTTGTATAGTTTTTGTTTCATCGGATAAAATTTGTGTAGCTCTTTTGTAGTGGGGCGTTGTTTTAGGCAATAAAGTTGATTTTCGGTAAATACTAGCAGACTCGAGTGGCGATTCGTCCCGCCGTCTGACTCTGGGAGTCAATTCCGGTTTTGATTCTTTATTTAATGATTGTTTAATATCCTCAAGGGGTTGAAGCACAGGTGAAAAAAATTCTTGACGACCTTTTTCAGTAGCCTGGAGACTACGCTTCAATGCTCGAAATTTGTTTTTCAAAATCTCACTTGTTTTTATTATTTCACGAGTGACTTTCGGGTCCATGATTGTTAATGATAATTACTGCCGGGATCGCTCTTTATATATATCTACTATGAATGTATCGATTCCTTTTCTAAAATGTCCATTGTTCAGGTCCCTACTTTTGTCAATAACGAGATAGCCAAACGGTTCTTTCCAGCATAACGAGCACATGTCTTTAAAAAGAGTAAAACTTAAATCTGGTGTGCTTATGTGTTCATCATAAATATGTTTCAAATTTAATTCATCTTGAGGAAAAACTATTAAAAAGTTAAAATTACATCTGATAAGATGTCTCGGGATACAAACATAACTTTGTGTTAAATAAAAGCAATCGAGATTCATATGACGGCCATAACTAAAATATCTTTTAATTATATCCTGATTTTCCATTGTGACATCATCGAATATACAGACCGAATCGGATTCAACTTCTTGAGGCAATTCCTTCGCATCTTCAAATTCGTATAATTTTATTTCAGGAACAAGATTTATGACGCTTTTTAAATACTGATATTTAGGTTGATGTAAAGTTTTTCCATAAAGATACACATTTTTAAATTTTAAGCCGTTAGGGTTTAATAACAATCCAATCATAATATTGGTCTTTCCGCATCCACTCGGACCGCATATTGACGCTCGGATAGTGTTTGGTAATAATGAACTATGTCTCTCCTCCGATTGTCCTTTAACTGGGGAAAAGTTGGTAGTAGAGAAACATTGTACTTGTTTAACTAATTTCATTCTGAATGCAAACAACATCAAGTTTCCACCCTATATATACCCTAGTTTTTCATTTTCTGAGTACAGTAATGCGTAAGGCTCGCAACGGAAGAGGCTTCGTAAATAGTCTTATAAATAGGTTGCCTATTGAATTGCACCTTCCGGGATATCAGTATTGTGGACCAGGTACGAAACTGGAACAACGCCTAATTGCTGGTGATAGTGGAATAAATGAGCTTGATAGAGCTTGTAAAGAACACGATATAGCTTATAGCATAAATAAGGATATGGAGAGTCGTAAACAAGCGGACAAGATTCTTGCCGATAATGCTTGGAAACGAGTTAAAGCTCCAGATTCGTCATGGGGAGAAAAAGCAGCAGCTTGGTTAGTTACAAATGTCATGAAGGCAAAAGGAAAAGTTGGTTCAGGTTTAAAGAAGATTAGTTTCAAAGAGTTGGTTAAATCGTCAAAAGTAGATGACGTATCATCTATTCTGAGGGCATCAAAAGTGGCATATAAAAAGGCTAAAATGAATCTACATGACAAGGTGAAACCCTCTCCGCCTAGAGTTATCCCTCTACCAAAGGAAGGAGGTTTTCTTCAATTTCTCGTACCGTTAATGGCGGGACTTTCCGCTGTGGGATCTTTGGCGGGGGGAGCTGCGGGTGTAGCGAAAGCGATCAATGAGGCTAAAGAGGCCAAATTAAAATTAGATGAACAAAAAAGACATAATTTGGCTATTGAAGGTCAGAAAGTTGGTAATGGACTTTATTTGAAACCTTATAGGAATGGTTACGGTCTGTTTATAACCCGACAAAAGAAAACTCCGAGAAAAATATGACTACCAAATAAACCATTGACGAATTTTGAATTAAATCATTTAGCAAAAGTTTTAAATGTTCCATATTTCCGTAGAGTATTTAGGATTGATAATCTTCCAAAATATCCAAAAAAACATGAGTCAGCTATTGTAAATTTAAATACGAGTTCAGAACCTGGTTCTCATTGGGTCTGTTATGTAAAAAAAGATAATGTTGTGAAATACTTTGATTCTTTTGGAAATTTGAAACCACCACCACAGCTACTTGACTATTTCAACGGTTCAAAAATAACTTACAACAGACGTCGTTATCAGAAGTGGAATACTCCGATTTGCGGACATCTCTGCTTAAAGTATTTAGCTGGCGTTTCTCATAAATTTTGATCATTCATAATCATGAGCTATACAGTAACGTTTACGGGAAATTCTAGTATTCTTCATGCAAACTTTTTACCTCCGCTGGAATTAGGCTCAAGTTATACAGTTGGGTTATTATCTTTTGACACATATAATACTATTCCTAATGTCAGGAAGGATGTTAACGATAAGTTTTATTTTGGAACATCAACGATCCGAATACCTGAAGGATCGTATGATATCGATGCACTAAATTCTTTTCTTCGCGAAGAAATTGCTCACCAGGAACCTGGTGGGGGGTTTATACTGCGGGGAAATCAGAATACTTTAAAGGCAGAACTTAGAACAACGAAGCCGGTCTACTTCAACTTCCCCGACAAGCCCCATTCTATTGGTCCACTGTTGGGTTTTCATCGTCCCAATCAAGTCATTAACCCAGGTCAGCATCGCTACAGCGAATCGGATGGCATTGTGAATATTCTTTCTGTAAACACTATTTCGATTCATTGTAACATCGCATCAGGGTCTTACGTCAATGGAGAACCGGATCATAGGATACATCAATTCTTTCCGGCTGTAGAACCAGGATATAAAATAATAGAAACCCCGAATCCAGTCATTTACTTTCCTACTAACGTGAGGACTGTTGACAATATTACCGTTCGGTTAGTGGATCAAGACGGAGAACTTATTGACTTTAGGGGAGAAACTGTTACATTGAGAATACATTTGAAGAAAAATGGGGATTGATTTTACCAGAGATAGACTTGACCGGAATCTAGCTGGTTATAAAAGGAGATGGCAAACCCCATTAAGATTTAGTAAACCTAAATCATCGAGGTGGTTAACACCTGCAAACGCAAACTTTTTAAAACAGTGTGGTTTTCGGTTAAAACATGAATAACATACTAAACATAACATCAGACGTGAAATTTGATGATTCCCTTACACAATTTCAATATCATTCGCATCAGCCGTATGCAGGCAACACTTTTAACAAGTCTGATGAAATCAGAATACCTGTTCATCAACAAGATGTCTACACATTTCCTTCATTAAGTTTTATTTATTTAGAAGGTCGAATTTTAAAAAAAGACGGTACTCCAGGAACTACTTCAAAATTGAGCAATAACGCATTTGCGTTTTTGTTTGATGAGATCAGATATGAATTGAATGGCATTGAAGTTGATAGATTTAGAAACCCTGGAATAACTACAACGCTTAAAGGTCATGTATCGTTTTCATCTAATCAAGTAAAAGGACTAGAAAACGCAGGATGGATGGTCCCCGGTGTTGACAAAACTCTTTCCCTGGATAAAAACGGATTTTTCAGTGCATGCTTGCCACTGGATATTCTCTTGGGAATATGCGAAGACTATCGAAAAGTTTTAATTAATCTTAAACAAGAACTCGTTTTAATCAGATCGAGTACGGACTTGAACTGCATAAAGGGTGGTGATGATGTGCAAATAAAATTAGATAAAGTAGTTTGGAGGATGCCCCATGTTCGTGTTTCTGATCAAGAACGACTGAGGTTATTAATAGTTGAGAAAAACAAGGTCATTTCTATTCCATTCCGATCTTGGGATCTTTACGAATACCCTAATTTACCTGCGACACAGCAAGAAAATTGGGCTGTAAAAACATCAGCAAATTTAGAAAAGCCGCGATACGTTATAATCGCATTCCAGACTGATCGAACCAGAAACGCTACCAAAGATAGCAGTCAGTTCGATAGTTGTAAATTGAAAAATTTAAAACTCTATTTGAATAGTGAACAATATCCTTATGACGATTTGAATTTAGATTTCGAACAAGGAAAAGTGGCTCTCCTCTACGAAATGTATAACGAGTTTCAAACGAGTTATTATGGTAATCGTCATTCTCAACCTCTGCTATCACGATCAGAATTTGAGACCCTCTCACCTATGGTCGTTATAGATTGTTCTAAGCAATCTGAAGCAATAAAAAGTACAACAATTGATATTCGTGTATTACTAGAGACGAGTGCGAACTTTCCGCCAAATACTAAGGCATACTGTCTCATTATTCATGATAACATTGTAGAATATGAAGCAGGAACCGGTTTGGTCCGTAAAATGTACTGAAACAGCACATACATCTATATATAGAGATTAAGTCGACTGTAAAAATATCACTTCACCGTAGGACATTGACTCAAGCATATAATGCGTTCGGCGGTCATTGATTTTCAGGGCTATCGCTCGGCTTCTAACTCATTAATTGTTAAAGAACTATCAATCATTTCAATCAGTCATGGTTCATCGTGGCATTTGTTTTTTAAACCACCTCGAGATGCTGAAGAAGTGTGTCAGTCAAAGACAAATCTTTGGGTAAAAAAACATATTCATGGATTAGAATGGGACTATGGCGATGTACAATATGAAGATATGAAATACTTATTAGCATACGTTACAGAAGACTATGACATATTATGGGGAAAGGGAATGGAAAAGTGCAAGTTTATAGAAGAACTTATTGATAGACCAGTCTATGATCTTCATGATTTCGGCTGTCCAAACTTGAAACAGTTAGATAATGACAAGACAGCTTTTCATTTTCATTTAAAAACTTCCTTTGTTTGCTCATTAAATCAAGCCTATCGTTTGACCACATGGATCAGAAAAAATTCTGAAGCTGTAAATTTAAAAAAAGAAGAGATAAGTAGGAAAACATTTAAGAATATTGGTACACCTCATCATCTACTCTCATATGCTGGATTTATTCGAGGAGTCAAGGATAGAGTTAAGTGTATATACTGTGGACTGGTATTCGACAGCACATCATTAGTCAACCCTCTCAGATACCATAAAAAAAATAGTCCACAGTGTTTGTGGTTCCAGGAGGAGGAGTATTTATAAATACCACCTAGGAGGTATCTGCATCAGTATAATGGATAAAATGGAGTCAGCGATACGTCGTTTGGGAGAGGAAGGTATCGAAACTTTAACTACAGAAGAATTGAGAGCTTTACCTCGATCATTACTTTTGTACCTTTTCGACTATACATTAGATTACATCTGGGACAATTTACCTGAGGAGTGGCAAGAGGACGAGGAATTTATCCAGAAGCGAAGACTTTCATACCTCAATGAATATATTAATTATTAATTGTACTATTATATCTGTAATTTAACCCATGTTTTATTTCCAATAAACCATGCAAATGTAAAAACATTTTTTTTTTTATTTATTTACCTTTATACTCATTTTTACTTGGGGAAGAGTTTAAGAAATAAAAAACAAAGTATATACAGAAATATTATTTATTGCATATGTAGCGGCAGTAAGAGAGAAGGAGGTTTCTAATAGAGCCACTTGGCGCGCCACCTGCACTGGGCAGAGTGGGGGGCGGCCAGCGGGTATATATAGCCGCTGCCGACCTCAGTACAGACACCTTCTTCCTCTCCTTGACCTCTCGCCTTCTCTCTTACTCATCACTCTCCTTCTCCGCCTTGTATACTACATAGCATTCGTTTAATAAAATATTTTTTAAAAGTTGTTTTTTCTTATTTTTCAAACTTCCTTTCCTTTCCTTTCCTTGTTACCCGTGACGAGCCTACTGGCGTCCGAGACACTTGTCAATGACCACACCAGTAATCTCCGAGGTAACTCTCCTTTACCGCCTATGACGGGCCTAGCAGCGAACGAGTCTTGAGACCGTGACTTCACTGTTACCCCCGAGGCACTCTCCTGCACTCCTCTATCACCCGTGACGAGTCTAGCTGCGGTCGAGGCCAGTGCCCGTGACACCACAGGTACCTCCGAGGTGGAATTCCCATCCTGTCCGTGACAGGTCTAGCTACGGACGAGGCTCTCGCCCACGACTCCCTAGCTACCCTCGAGACACTATCCTTCTTCCTTTCTTCCTGGTATGCAGGTTGTCGTCGCCTTCTGATCGGACATCAAGCCTGTAACCTGCGACGAGCCATAGGTAACCGCACCGGCGACACACCTGCCAACTCACCGTCAACTTTAGACGACAACACTGGTGACCCCGGAACACTACAAGAATTTCCAGCATGCCAGACAAGGAAGACAAGAAGAGCACCCCGACTCCAGCTGCCCAGGAAGGAGAACTCCTCTATCAGGTTGGAACATTTAGCGGCCCATCTAGCAGGCTCCCTATCTTCTACAAAACAAATCCTACCCTATGGTTTAAGCAAGTAGAAGCTATTTTCTCCACTTCCAGAGTCACATCAGCTCAGATACGCTTCCAGGTAGCAGTCTCAGGCTTGGACCAGGAGGTCCTTACTCAAATTGCTGACCTTTTCTCTACAGTAAGCGATGACACGTACACACTGATGAAGGAGCGCCTCATTTCAATATACGGGGAATCAGAGACAAGACGTATTCAAAAGCTGCTGGAAGACACACAACTCGGTAGCCAGAAGCCGTCACAACTCTACCGACAAATGTTGCAGTTGGCTGGCTCAATTGTAAGCACCGAAGTCGTCAGAACTCTTTGGCTACGGAATTTGCCATACCGAGTTCAGGAGATTTTAGCCGCAACACGTCAAGAGGACATCGACGCTCTTACGGCAACCGCCGACAAAATAATGGAGATAGAAAAACCCCCAGATATGGTCGCAACGGTATCTCAGCAGGCACCTACTTCCTCAGGCCCGCTCAGCAACCCCAGCTACTCAGATTTACTAGAGGAGATGAAAAAGCTACGGATCGAAGTTAATGAACTTTAACAACAGCAAAACCGGTCTAGGAGCCGCGATCGGAACGAAAACAAACAGTACCAAGGTAAAAGAGACAGGAGTAGATCAAAGTCAAGGAATGGCCTTTGTTTTTATCACGCTAGATTTAAAAAAGACGCCAGGAAATGTAAACAACCCTGCAAATGGAAGCCTTTAAACGGCTAGGGCAGACGGAACAGGCGGCAACCGCTGCAGCCCTACCACAACGCCGCCTCTTCATAACGGACAAACGAACAAAAGAGCAGTTCCTGATTGATACAGGTGCCTCGATTTCCATTGTTCCTCGTCCACGGAATTCCCGAAGTACACCGACCGACTTCACCCTTGTAGCGGCAACAGCACGCCCATAAAAACCTACGGAGAGGCAAAAAGATATCTGGATTTCGGGCTACGGCGTTGGTACAAATGGACGTTCATAATAGCAGACGTCGAGAAACCCATAATTGGAGCTGACTTTCTCTATTCTCACCGCCTTACAGTAGATCTTCACAACAAAAGGCTAATAGATCAGCACACCGGAATGAGCACCACTGGACGAGTTTCCAGCATTTCCTTCTCCACTATTTCTGCAATCCCTGGTAACTGCACGTACGCACACTTACTCCTACAATACCCTAATATTTGTCGGCCATCGCCTATTAGAGGCCCTTCAAGGAGCGTAATTGAGATGTCATAGAGACAAAGGGGAATCCGGTGCGAAGCAAAGCTCGCCGCCTTCCTCCCGAAAAATACGCCGCAGTCAAAGAAGAATTTCGGCAGATGATGGAAGAGGGAATCTGCAGACCATCAAAGTCTCCTTGGGCCAGCCCTCTCCACGTAGTTACAAAGAAGGACGGAGGCCTTCGAGTTTGCGGCGACTACAGAGCTCTCAACGCCCAAACTATTCCCGATAGGTACGCAGTGCATGGATTTTACGCAGTAATGGATTTTACTACGCAATTAGACGGCAAAACTATATTTTCCACGCTCGATATAGTGCGCGCCTACCACCACATCCCGATTGCAGAGAAGGACATACAAAAAACAGCTGTCATTACACCATTTGGCCTTTTTGAGTACCAGAAAATGACGTTTGGACTCAGAAATGCAGCACAAACATTTCAAAGGTTCATCGACGACGTTTTTAGGGACTTTAACTTTGTTTTTCCTTACCTGGGCGATTTCCTGGTAGGATCCACGACTAAGGAAGAGCACGAAGACCACCTGAAACTCATTTTTAAGCGTCTGGATGAATACGGACTCACCTTGAACATTGCCAAATGCGTATTTGGGCAACCCGAAGTAGATTTCCTTGGATTTAAAGTAGACGCTAATGGAATTACGCCTCTGCCAACCAAAGTACAGAGCATTATAGAATTTCCACGCCCAGCGACCATCTGTGAACTTCGCAGATTCCTAGGCATGCTTAACTTCTACAGAAGATGCATCCCTAATGCGGCTATGATTCAGGCTCCACTCAATGCCCTTCTGCACAACAGCAGAAAGAACGACAAGACGCCCATAACATGGACGGAAGAAACAATCAAGGCATTTGATGACAGCAAGATTAGCTTAAGCGAAGCAGCGAAACTTGCTCATCCCGCCACCGCTGGAGACCTAGCATTGGCTTGCGACGCTTCTGATAAGGGCATAGGAGGCGTTCTACAGCAAAGGAAGAACGATGTTTGGCGACCACTCGGTTTCTTTTCTCGTGCGCTCTCTTCCACACAGAAAAATTATTCTACTTACGATCGCGAGCTTTTAGCGATTTACGAGGCTGTGCGTCATTTTCGTCCTCTTATTGAAGGATTGCAGTTCACAATAGTGACAGACCACAAGCCGCTCACGCAGATGCTGACGCCTTTTTTCAGAAACCGGAGTCAGCATCACCCCGAAGAATACGGAAACTCAACTTCATCAGCCAATTCTCCACGGACATAAAATACCATGCGGGGAAAGAAAACATCGTTGCTGATGCACTCTCACGGTTGGAGGAGATTCAAGTACCTGATGATCTCAATGCGCTAGCATTAGCTCAGAAGCAGGACCCTACAGTCCACGAACTCAAGTCCAACTCCAACCTAAACCTCAAGCTTCTAAACATGCCGGGACTGGAAAACCCCATATTATGTGAAACCTCAACTAGGACAGCACGACCTTATGTACCACCGGACTTAAGAAAACAAATTTTCCAACGTCTGCATGGACTCAGCCATCCCGGAATACGCGCAAGCAGGAAGCTTATAGCCCAGCGTTATTTTTGGCCATCTCTGAACAAGGACATAGGAGATTGGGCTAAGGCTTGCATCCCGTGCCAGCGATCTAAAGTCACCAGGCACACTAAAACTCCACTAGGAACCTTCAAACCATCCGGACGGTTCCATCATATCCACATAGATATAGTAGGACCGCTTCCACCATCCGATAGTAAACAATATTGCCTCACCATGATAGACCGCACAACCCATTGGCCTGAAGCTGTTCCTATCGCCGAGATGACGGCAGAAACGGTCGCCGAAGCATTTTATTCCAATTGGATTGCTCGATATGGAACACCAGTCCGACTTACAACCGACCAGGGGAGACAATTCGAAGCAGCAATTTTCCGACACCTAACAGCCCTGCTCGGTATTGACAAGAAGAGGACTACAGCCTACCACCCGCAGGCAAACGGCTGTATAGAACGGTGGCATCGCAGTTTAAAGGCTGCGCTGATGGCTCACTTAGACGCAGAGCATTGGACCAAAACTCTCCCTACCGTTTTATTAGGACTACGCTCTACTCTCCGCGAGGACGTGGGAATGTGCGTAGCGGAAGCAGTATATGGACAGCCACTCCGCCTCCCAGGGGAACTCTTCCAAGAATCACCGGACACCTTTGAACAAAGCACATCACTGCAGCGAATCAAGACAGACCTCGCTAATTTAAAGCCCGCTCAGCCTAGATCATCAGAGAGGAAAACCTTTGTCCACAAGGATCTGCATATCACTTCGCATGTTTTCCTAAGAGAGGACGCAATTAGGAAACCCCTAATCCCTCCTTACTCTGGACCGTATGAGGTCGTAAGCAGAAGCGACAAGAACATAACGATCCAGAAAGGTGATAAGAGGCTTACAATATCTATGGACAGGTTGAAACCTGCGTACTTACTCAACGAAGATAACACTCAGGACTTCGTGCAGCAGCCTAGACATAAACAACACCAAAAGGACGATCCAAGTCCAGCGGTAATCCCTACACCAAAAACAAAACCGTCTACCCTGAAGGTGTATTCAGCTGAAGGGTCGATGGACTCTGGTTAAACATCGCAAAACAAAGAACGACCTGTTCTATTTTCATGATCCTATTCCTCCCCTTCTTGGAAAATATGCAATATACATTTTTACATCCTACTCGATCTTCAACTTCCACTTTCTTGGGCCTGCTTTGCAAAAGAGACAACATCCTTGGAACTTGGTTAGCGACAAATTTCCATTCTTCTGTGTCCATATACACCACAGTTTTCTTGTCGATGACCGCGACAGTGGGTACGAAATCACAAAGACCGACTCGTACTAGTTTAGTACTAGTGATGGGGTAATCAGTCACTAATTCCAATCGTCGTGGTCCCACCATCTTGCAAGGCTTCAACGTTGAGACTAAATGATTTAATAGAGAGGTGGGGATAGATGAAGTTTTTCCACTTTTTTTACTAGTTGATTTATTTCGTTTCTTTTTATTTCATATAAAACTATTTGGTTTTTTAAATGAGAAAGTTGTTGAATAAAACGTTTAAACCTCTTACGCATGTTAGCAGCATCCACAGCTGTATTCCTGTTCTTTTTTATTATCAACTTCATCTATTATTAATGGTAGCTTCTCTAGTTGTTCCAAGTACTCGATAAACGGACAATATTTAGACCATTTCTTGTGATCTACAAAAGGGTCATCATGTACCAACCATTCGTGTAATATTACTCCGCAAAAAGGACACCTTGTCCGGTCTGATTTTTTCAAATAATAAAATCCTGCTGATGCAAGCTTAACTGCACTCACTGGCGAAGTTCATCCAACAAATGTAGACAGACGATCTTCCTCTTTTCTTAGGCTCCAACCTGTTCGCTTCCCCATCTTGAACTAATTGAAAGAACGGGGATTCCGCTCTAATGAGGCCCCAGACACACCTTAAAATCATGAATTAACCCAGAGATCGTGACATTAAAATAATGAATGAACCAAGGTCATGATGTCGTACAAATCAGACCCCACCTGCGCTCACACCTGCAATGAACCAAGGTCATGATGTCGTACAAATCAGGCCCCACCTGCGCTCACACCTGCTGCGCTGTTGACAAATCTCGTTTACAGCGTTGCCACATCGTGAGTCTAACCTACATTCAACCAGTCAAGGACTACCAAAACCGGTATTTCCAAACGTAAACAAACCCCCCCCCCCTCACCCTAACACAACACCCCCCTCGCCCTAAACTAGAACGGTCAATGACCTCAAGGTCACACGAGCTCCTTATACAGCACGCTTCAAGGTCATTCCTTCGTGCTCTTGCTCACCCCGCCATTGGGTACTACTGTCCTAGCTACCCTCGAGACACTATCCTTCTTCCTTTCATCCCGTCATGCATGTTGTCGTCCCCTTCTGACCGGACGTCAAGCCGGTAACCTGCAACGAGCCATAGGCAACAACACCGGCGACACACCTGGTAACCCACCGTCAACACAGACGACGACGTATTCATTTTACAGTCTCGTTTCGTCTAAAGTCAGTCTCATTCTATTAAAGGTATTATGAGTTCGATCCCTACCATCAAAAAAGTTAAAGAACTAACAGTTAACTATTGAAACTTAAAAGATAATCACCCGCCTCCTCCTGGCTGCCTTCTTTCTCTTAGCTTTTATTCCATCTTCAGTAAAAAAAAAAAAATCGATGCCATTTTTCTGCAATGAGTGACTGCATTATTTACAGATTTATTTGGCAGTTTAAGGGGGCGAGGGGGGAGGGAGCGAGCTTCAAAATATGTAAACTTAATCGAAAACTAACTTTCTAAACTGACAATGATTAGTAATCAACAGACAGTAATGGGTGGCGGGATGGCCGAGTGGCTAAACGCGTTAGAAAATACGCGTTGCCACTGACAACCGGACAGATGATTTGAGAACCAAAAGATAGCAAGTTCAAAACCCGGAGCCAGGGGAAATTTAATAATACTCGGCATTAATCCCCCACCCTCTCCCCTGGTCCGGGAAACCCCGTATAGCCTAAACGGCGAGGAAGGGGTGGACCTAAAAAAAAATAAAAAAAAAGTTACAAATTTGATCACAACTACAAGGAATTTTTCTACGGGTGGAAAACAGCAATGGGTCCAGAACTTTTTAATCTATGTAGAAGGAGACCTACTCCTGGAAGGCCACCGGGTTGAGGAACTGCAGATAGAAGAGGAAGAGAAGAATAAAGAAAGCAACTAAAGCAGAAGAAAAATTGAGCAACATTAACGTACGCATGACCGTTATATGTTAATGTTGCCGAAAGACAGGGAAGGGTTTTGAATAAATAAATAAATAAATTTGATCACATGTCACTCCCTGACCAATATTGTCACTCCCTAGCTAAAAACAAAATCAGTATCAGGCTAGGGAGTGACAGGTCAGGGGGGGGGGGGGACAAATCGGCCATTTATCACCAATTTGGGCAAAACTAGTACACAAATTAATTAAAGGAGGTTATGGCTGTGAAGAGATTCGAAAGTTCTATAAAACTGTAACAAAAATATATAATGTTTACTATGATCATGCTGATAAGGTGTAGGGAGTGACTCACTATAAAAATATTGTTTAGCAAGCAACTAAAGTAACTTAGGGGAAAATGATGATTCGACATATATTTAGTTGGGTTCATAACAAGGTTACCCCTTATGTTCTCAGCACGAAATTTCCTTTTCTGAAGGGATTGGTGGGTATATAAAAAACTAACCAGGGAGTGACCTGACAACTGTGAGACAAAGGTTAAAACTGTTGTGGTACTTTACATGTACCCTTTGGAGTATTGGCTCAATTTTATTTTGCATCCTGAAAGTTTGCTTATAAGATTGGTGCTTGATTTTTTAGAATTGTGAATCAAAATGGTTTAATTATTTTTATTATTAAGTAAGCGCTTGAAAATGAGATAGCAGTGTTCATAACCAATGAGGTAATAAATAGCAAAAAAAATTTAAAATCCTTCAGGCGGTTCTCGATTTATCACGTTGTGACGCAAATACCACCATAATTTTAGAATCACCCATATGCTGAACCAACCCACAGTAGCGAATCCGGGGGAGGGACGAGGAGGGCGCCCCCCCTCCTGGGAGGTGAGGACACCAATCAATTATTACTTTTTCTATATGAGCAACATGAATTTGGTTCGCTTATTAGGGTACAAAAGCAATTTATATACTACTTTTTTTCAATAAAAACCGTTTTTCTCGGTTTCAAAGGGGTGCTCCCCGGAGTTATCACTGGGGTAATTTTTAGTCTTACTTGTACTACGACCACATAAAAAGATCAGTTAAATTCACTTGCGCCTTTTTAGAAAAGTATGTTTTGTATATGTTTACAGAAAAATTGGCAATTTTTGGCCCTGTAATCTGCTCTAAATGGAACAGGTACATTTAGCTGCCCCTTCTAATCTATAACATAAAACGACTACACCTATACATAAGGTTTTCACTTATAAATGTATATTGCGGTATAAAATTCTCAGTTAATTCGTCAAATCAATTAACACTCGTTAAAATGTTTGGACTATACTTTAGTGTGGACATTGCCATTTTTCTCGCAACAAAACAAGAAGGACTGAATTAGACTAGCAGTGCTATAGATTGTCTAGAGAAAACATAACTTTATCTTAAGTAAGCCGATTAGCAACACAAGAGCGGAGTCATACAGATTTTTTCCTAATTCCTTTACCCTCCACTACAAAAATACCTCAATAACTATAGGTAGAAAATTATCATTTCTAGATAATAAGTGTTTGCAGGAAAAATCATAAAATCTTACTCTTATGAGTGTAAATTGATATGACAAATTAACTGAGAATAAATCGGTTGGTTTTTCTTTTACAAAGAAAGTCTATATTTATTCGTTTTAAGTTTAATGAAGAGCAAATATGTGATTTCAGCTATTCAGTAGTTTTTTCATCTCACCTAATCAATTGAAAAAGGGAAACAAACTTCTGTTTACTTGTGAAACCACTTATTCGATAACAGGTACTCAAGGTTTTCAATAAGGCTATTCAAAATTTTATACCGCAATATACATTTATAAGTGAAAACCTTATGTATAGGTGTAGTCATTTTATGTTATAGATTAGAAGGGGCTTGTAAATGTACCTGCACCATCTAGAGGAAATTACAGGGCCAAAAATTGCCAATTTTTCTGTAAATATATAAAAAACATAAATTTCTAAAAAAGGCGCAAGTGAATTTAACTGATCTTTTTATGTGGTCGTAGTACAAGTAAGACTAAAAATTACCCCAGTGATAACTCCGGGGAGCACCCCTTTGAAACCGAGAAAAACGGTTTTTATTGAAAAAAAGTAGTATATAAACTGCTTTTTTACCCTAATAAGCGAACCAAATTCATGTTGCTCATACGTAATATACTAGCCGTTGAATGTAAACTTTCAGTGAAATCGGTATATTAATATCTTATTTCTAAAAGGAGAAAATCGAGTTTAATGTTGAATTTTTAGTTGTTTTTAAAATACCCATAACTTCTATGCAATTTGAATTTTCTTTTGGATACTCGGTGGTATAAAAGCCCACCCTCAGACTAAAAATATAAAAAAGAAAATTCTGAAAAATATTGAGTTCTTCCATGTTTTTTTGCATACTAACGAAAACTATCTATTAACACACAAGAAACTATCTATTTCGGGTAAGCAAAAAGGACAATTATACCAAAGCAATCTTAACGGGAATTGTTTCCTTGGTTTTTGAATTTTATTAAGAAGGTAATAAAAAAGATCCCATCAATTTATCTGTAAAATTGTGGAAATGGCAGATTTATGTCCGCCAAAAAGCAATTATTGACCACTGTGCGGCCGGCCGGCTCGAAGGGTGCGCTACCTTAATTTGAAAGAACCACTGACCAAAATTTGGAGAACTTAGGACAAACGGTATGGATTTCTATAAATAACAAACAGAATTTCATCTTTATATACATAGATAATAGCTGTATATCCCGGTTTATCACGGGGAATTTCATTTTTCTAAAGAAACGTCGATTTCCTAAAAAAAAACATTGTAAAGTGAGATCATTATGATTTTTATAACAATAAAGAATATCAGCTGAAGATCGGCTGAAGTTATGCAATTTTAATATGAACAGGTGTTCGCGCCTGGTCTGAAAGAACCACTGAGCGAAATTTGGAGAACAAAGAATATCAGCTGAAGATCGGCTGAAGTTAAGCAATTTTAATATGGGCAGGTGCTCACACCTGGTCTGAAAGAACCACTGAGCGAAATTTAGAGAATAAAGAATATCAGCTGAAGATCGGCTGAAGTTATGCAATTTTAATATGGACAGGTGTTCGCACCTGGTATCAAAGAACCACTGAGCGAAATTTGGAGAATTTAGGACAAACGGTAGGGATTTCTATAAAGAACAAATAAACAAACAAACAAACAGAATTTCAACTTTATTTATATAGATATTAAAATTCTTAACTTATATAATTGAAATACAATACGTGCATTTTAAAACGTGTTCTTTTTATACCACTGTTGTATACACTTCAAATTATTCCCAGTGAACATTCTTATTATATTCTTATGTAAATGTGCACATATGTTTTTGTTTAGTGTTTTAAAATGTCGTGTTTATTAAATTATAAAGAAATAAGGTACAGCTCACGCTGGTATATTAGGAAACGAGCTAGCGGATGAAGCAGCTAAGGCTGCGGCAAGGGACACAGCTCTCCCGATTATCTTCAACAAGGCACCAATCAGCGCAATCAAACACATTTTAAGAACAACAACAAAACAGGCTTGGGACGAAAAATGGGCGACATCAACAAAAGGTCGATATACTTACGATTACATAAAAACATTAAACGACAGGGCTGAACTTAAAAAAATAACATACAAACTAACACAATTTTTGACAGGACATGGTGCAGCCAAAAGTTATCTGTTCAGGTTTAAGCTAACTGACGAGAAAATCTGTACCTGTGACGGACAAAGCGAACAAACTTACGACCACTTACTTTTTAATTGTTCCAAACTGGACAGGTACAGACATAAACTGGTCTCGGCAGTACTATTGAACGGCGACAAATGGCCGCCTTCAAAGAAGGATCTAATAGGGAAATATTTTCCAGAATTTGATGCATTTGTGGACCGGATTGACTTTTCTGAACTATGACACATGCATGCATATGATACATGCATCATATGCATTTACATATATTTTTATGTTTATTGTTTATTGTTTGTATTTTATATTTCTGTGCATTGCTTGTTTATGTTATGTTATATATATGTTCACCCTTTTTATGTATATATTTCATTGTTGTATTGTATTCTATTTTATATTCTATTAGGTATAAATTTTCATTGTTAAATTCTATATATGTAAGACATATGACAAAAAGCTGTAGTAATTGATTTATGCATGTAGTTAAATACGCGTTATGTCGCAAGATGGGGCGCGTAGAAATAAAATCACTCATTATAGGGTTACTGTAATGAGAAAGAACGAAAAAAGAAATAAGGTACCTAATACAAATGCTCTAGTGATGACATATTACCTGATTACTTTGTATGAGTAATTCTGAATAGCATTAAAAGAGTTCTTTTTTTTATAAATTAAACATTTTATATGATAAGTTAATATAAAATCAAGTATGAATCTATATAAAACAACTGTACAATCCTGTACAATAAACACAATACTAAGTTTGAACAAGCTTTCTCCACTAAAAGTTATAATATTAGTAAGAAATTCTCCCACCCCCAAGTTTATTCTCTCTTACCCCCACCCCCATCCTTACATATTTTCATGAAACCTATATAAAACAACTCTACAATAGTGGATTAAAAATAATACAAAGTTTGAACAAGATCCGTCAACTGTAAGTATTTTTTGCACCATGATGGGCAGATCGGGACCAATATGGGACATTTCGACCAGATATTCAGGACATCATCAGGGCTAAATGTGAAACAAGATAGCAACCAATAAAATAAGTGAAGAAAAGAAAAAATAATTAAATAAATAAAAAAAATATATATATATATATTGTTGACGCATCTGTTTTAAAAAAATGTTAGAAGGTCTATTTATTTATTTTTATGTATATTCTTTTTTTTAATATTTTTAAATTAGTAAGAAGTCTGGAAAATTGTTTTTGTTTTTTTATTGTTAATATTTACACGCGGACAGCTTAATGCGCGGCCGCCGGCAATAAACAAGGGAGCCGTACCTTGTATTCTCGTATAGGGTACGAGTGGCCCTGTCTCAGTAGTAGCCTGATGTGACGACAAGCAACTAGTGCATCTGCCCAGGACTTTTCCTTCATTCTCTCGACTATGTTCCATGAACAAGGGCCCACGGCCACCAGTCTTTAAAAGGAACAACGTCCTACGGCTCAGCCGCCTAACAGGGGAAAATAGACGAGGGATGTCAAAAATTAGAGCTAATAAAGTTCAAACCAACAAATCTCAAAGTCGACAAAATATATTTTAACAGTTTAACAATTCCAATAATACTGAATGTACAATTAATAGCGTATGTTCAAAACATATGGCCTATGCTGAACAAATCTTTCTCTTCTTAATTTGCGAATATAAAGTATTTTTCTCACATCCTCCCACCTAAGTCAGCAAAAGAGAAAACGCTTGCTGACTTACACCATACTCAAACTGAGGCTTCAAGAGATGAAGCGATTCGGTATCTTCACTGCTCGTCTACTTCGAGTAGTCCTAAAAATCTCGACCAAGTCTTCTTTCTGGGTTGGCTCGGCAGATGACCCCGGTTCCGCCGTTTTGCTAGACCCGTTTGTTAAAAACTCATTGTCTCCAGATTTCACTTCTAAAGGAAACAATCTTTGCGCCGGTCGTAATAGCTGACCCTTCGCTGTTGACAGCCTGAACAATCTGGCCTCTCCATCTCTACCTGTCAAAACCTCTTCGACAATGGCTAATGGCCAATCTATTCGCCTCTTGTCATCACCGCCTACAAGTACTATATCTCCAACTGAGATAGGTACTCCTTTCCTCCCTTTATATGGACGAGTCAGCAGGCCTAGGTATTCAAGGCGAAATCTCCTTCTCAACTGTTTGCTCATGGCTCGTCGATATCTTTCTTTTCTGTTCAAAGCGTCGGCCCCAACAGCATCACAATCAGGAACTCCGTTATCTCGCAAACCATGTAAGAACATAGCTGGAGTTAAAGGTACGAGATCTTTGGGACTTTCTGAGACGTAAGTCAATGGCCTGGCATTCAAAACTGCTTCACAATCACACATAACCGTGCTCAGTTCTTCATAATTGAGATTCGCCTTTCCCAAAACTTTCCTTAGCAATTTCTTCAACAGTCCTATAATCCTCTCCCACCAACCACCCCACCAGGCAGCCGATGGCGGATTGAAAATCCATTGCATTTGTTGCGTAGTACTGTATTGCTCTATCTTCTTCCAATCCAAGCTCTTGAAAAGATTCGCTGCCCCAACAAAATTACGCCCATTGTCGCTGTAAATTATCTTCGGCCTTCCCCCTCGTGCGATGAATTTCCTTAAACTTTGAAGAAAGCAATTAGTTGTCATTGAAGATACTAATTCGACGTGAACTGCGCGGTAAATAGCATAAGTGTAGAGACAAATCCATACCTTGGAACCGTCTTTTAAGAATAACGGTCCAGCTAGATCAACTCCAGTCACTTCAAAAGCCTCAGCTCCTTTAAGCCTGTTAATCATCAACGGAGGACTTTCTATCTGGTTTATCTTACCATCATATCTCTTACATACAACACACCGGCTAATAACTTTCTTCACACTTCTTCGACCACCAATCACCCAATATCTTTCCCTTAAATTACAAAGTAATCCTTGGGTACCAACATGACACAATTCTTTATGCCTACAAAATATCAACCTTTCAACTACAGGGTGATTTCCAGGAATCTTCTTCGTCCTCTCCTTATGATAGAGCTGTCCGAACCCTCAACAAACCCTCGCTGTCTTCAAAAGGGAAAAGACACTTGATATTCTGCCGACTGACTCCCGAAAAACTTTCTCGCTGGACTATCCTCCAGAGGTTCTTCTCAGCACACAAAATTTCTTTTAAGTTGAGTTCACCCTGCCTCTTTTCTGCATCCTTCCGACAGTTGTAGATAAATCTTTTTATCCACGCTATCATTCTTACTATTTTATTGAACTTAGAGAAATAGGCGTAATACCAATCTTGATAATTCTTTTTCTTCTCTCCCCTTCTATTTCTTTTTCGTCATAAATTGTTGCAGCCAATTTTCCATCGTTTGTCTGAGCCACAAAGGCCCCTCCCACCATCTCGATTCCAACAGTTTTTTCGCATTGCAACCTCTCGACGGCAAATCTGCTGGGTTCTCTTCTCCAGGTACATATCTCCAACAACTATCTTCCTCCATTAAGCTTCTGATTTCTTTGACCCTATTATTTACAAAGGTGTCCCAATTATCCTCTCTTTCAATCCATGCCAGCACTGTAGTAGAATCACTCCAAAATGTTGTTGGAACAGCTGCTATACCTAGATCTGCCTTCACCGTTTGCTGCAATCGCACTCCTATGCTAGCTGCTAACAGTTCTAAACGGGGTATGGAAATTTTGGGTTTATTAATACCCACGGGTGCTACTCTAGCTTTTGCCTGCAACAATCTCACTATGACCCCTGTTTTATTTTCGATTCTCATGAAAATAGCTGCTGCATACCCAGATTTACTAGCATCAAAAAATACATGTAAAGCTCTCGACTGTTTTCCATCATCTTCTATACCTATCCAACGTGGTATCTGAATTTCGGAAATGCAAGCAAGAGTTTTCAACCACTTCCTAAAAGATATGGCAATATCATCAGGAACGTCCTGGTCCCACCCTAATTTTAAAGACCAAATCCTTTGTAATAGAATCTTTGGTAGCAGAGAAACACAACAAGTTATACCCAATGGATCAAACAGCAGATGAGTTATAGAGAGAATTCTCCTCTTTGTTATCCTAGCGAGGTCATTCAGCATTGATCCTAAATTGACTAAATTGATGGACAAAGTATCGTTGTATTTATTCCACAATAGCCCCAAAACATTCGTTACTTCATCCTCACCACTTTGCTCCCAACCTCTCAAATCAAACCTTCTTATGCTCATGACTCTAACAGCCTTTGATTTAAATTTGATAGCCTCCTCCTGTGAATTAAAACTAGAAACACAATTATCAACATAGAAGGAGCGAGATAATTTCAACAAATCTCTGTCCTTTTCCACCTCATATACGGATTCCAGATGCGTACGTATCACAGCTGCTAAAAGGAACATGCTGCAAGCTACTCCAAAAACAACCCGGCAGTGCCTAAAATGTATTGTTTCACCTGAGTCCGCATCAATCCACAGAAATCTCAAGAAATCTCGATCTTCTCGCTTCAAACCAATCTGCAAAAAAGCCTTTTTTATGTCTGCAATAACTCCCACCCTTCCAACTCTGAAATTAGCTAAAACAAAAGATATTCTTTCAGCCAAATTAGGCCCTTTAACTACGGAATCGTTCAAGCTTGGATGCTTACCTTCTCGTGCAGAAGCATCAAACACAGGTCTTACCTTGGTGGTACTACTTGATTTGATAACTGGACGGTGCGGCAAATAATGGCATGCCTTGTTCATCTCATTTTCAGGGACTTTCTCGATAATGCCTTCATCCAACCATTCGTCAAATACAGCTTGGTATTGTGCACGATAATTTTTACGACCTAGCCTTTTATTTAATGACACCAATCGACGCTCGGCTAGCTCATAGTAGTTAGGTAAAGGAAGATGATCTTCTATCCAAGGTAAACTTACTACATAACGATCGTAAGATATAGAAACATTATTAAGGAAATGCTGATACGCCTCCTCATTCAATTCCTCAGACTTCTTTTTCTCGCTTGGCTCTGTAATGCCCAAGGAATCTAATGACCACAAGTCCTGGATTGAAGCTTCCTTCACAAACATAGACGTTGTTTGCTTGCTTAAGCATTTCTCCACAGGCACACGACCCATCAAAGTCCAACCCAACTTTGTTTCCATTGCGATTAACCCATTTTTTAACCCATGTTTTTTGCCTGTAAAAAGCTTCCCCGCAACATCTGCTCCAATTAAAATCTCAATTGGCCCATTTTCGAAATCGGTTAAGGTTATGTTTTCCCTACCTAACTCCTCCACCAAAGAACCGAGTTTCAAAGGGGCAATATTGCCACATATGGTGTTTTGCTCGGACGCAAGAAAGTTACAGGAGTAACTATGGTTAACATCAGATAAATAGATCCTATACTGATCATGCGTTTGCACCTTTGTGCTTTCCCCACCAAATAATGAATATTGGAGTCTTTCCCTTTTAATGGCCTTATATCCCATCGCTAGAGCTAATTCAGTCAATATGTGACTCCTCTGAGAACCCGTATCAACTATGGCTCTAACATTCCTAGATACACCCGACCCATGTACCGTTACCATTAGCGTTTGGAGAAGTATCCTTTCACCTCGATTTTCTAGGCTCGCAAGCTGTTCACTAGTTTTTATTATTTCGGTTTTGTTTGAATCTCGCTCCTCAGAATTCGCTTCGCACAACAAAGTGTGGTGCCTTCTCATACATTTGCTACAATTTTTTCGCTCCCTACATCTAGAGACTGGATGATTCAATTTCAAACATAAATAGCACGCTCTTTTCCTTTGAACAATTTCCCTACGCTGTTCAACTCTCATTTCTCTAACCAATTTGCAGTTAAAACTTTTATGATCACCCTCACAAAAGATACAATGAAACAATGAAGAACTTCCCGTAAGTAAGGCAGCAGCTGTAGCTCTATCCTCTGACCTGAGATAACCTTTCTTAGAACTTGAACTTGAACCCATCCCTAAACCATCTTTAGCTAATTTTAGTTGCATCTCACTTTCAACTTCTTCCCTCAAGAATGCCATCAGTTCATCTAGCCTAGCTCTATGCCTATCCCCTTCAGCTAACCTACTACTTTCTTTGTTCCTACGCTGCCAAACCTTTAAAACCTCCGTAGGAATGGCGGACAAAATCATTGGCATCAAAATAGCAGCACAGCTCCCCCTGGCAACGCCTAATGTTTCTAATGATCTAATTTGGCATTCCAATTTATCATATAAATATGCTAAATTACGCCTCTTGTGTTCATTACCAGTGTTTTGCAAAATTAATTTTAAGAGCTCCCTAATATAAACATCAACTAATAAGTCATTGTTACCATACCTTGCCCTTAGAGCCTCAATCGCCTTGACATAATTTTCTCCCGTAGCTGGAAAACTCTCCACAATTTCCCTAGGTTTAGACTTCTCGACCATACATTGTATAAGATATTGAAATTTGTCTGCATTTTCCAGTGAATCATCTCTCTATTTTTTCAAACTGTGCCCAAAAAGGTAACCATTCTAAAATATCCCCATTAAATTTTTTCAATTCCAGCTTAGGAAGTTTAACATTTGTAACTCTTTTCCCTTCCCTTTCAGATTGACTACTACTAGATTTTCTTTCATCTATCTCTAAGGCCCTTACCTTACGTAATACACTATTATACTGTACCATAAACTCGTCAGTTACCGTAAACTCGGACTCTAAAATCTTGTCTATTTCCTCTTGAGTTTTATACTCCACCGATATCAAGCCTTCCAATATCGCCTTATCCGCTTCTTGCAGCTCATCAAACCTCTTATTTAGAATGTCGAGTTTATTAGAAACACCCAGTTTGTCAACCTCACCTGAAACATCTAATAGGCTATTAATTTGGTTACAAAATTTCGTTACCAGCCTTCTTAAAGTTGGTCTGACAATTTTAGCTCTTTCCATATCCATTCCCAATCACTGTCCTGTCACGGTCGCCAGATGTCAAAAATTAGAGCTAATAAAGTTCAAACCAACAAATCTCAAAGTCGACAAAATATATTTTAACAGTTTAACAATTCCAATAATACTGAATGTACAATTAATAGCGTATGTTCAAAACATATGGCCTATGCTGAACAAATCTTTCTCTTCTTAATTTGCGAATATAAAGTATTTTTCTCACAAGGAAAATAGAGACTAGCGCAGAGCTGTGAATAGACGAGGTACCAGGTACCATTCGTACACCTCCCCTTTTTCAAAAACTGTAAGTGACCATTTTCATTTCATTCTTAAGTGGTTGCACATGTTCTTTGATGTTTGACTTCATAGTGCAAATACGAAAGTTGGAGCAGCTCATTACTCTCTATTAGTTCTAACTGTTACCAGCTTCAGTGGCTAGAGCGTAAAGTTCCTTTTTCTCAGGAAGTTATTTGAGTTCAATACTCGCTTACAGTGAAATTTTTTACTTTCACTTACCTATATATGAAATATATAGTAAGTGGAAGTATTGCGATCGTGAAAATTTTCGACTTCCGGTTTTCAACGGAAATACACGTTTTGGGGTCCCCTGAGTCAAAATAACCAAGTGCCGCGAAATGGTCTGTGTGTGTGTGTGTGTGTGTGTGTGTGTGTGTGTGTGTGTGTGTGTGTGTGTGTGTGTGTGTGTGTGAACAGACTAGCTCAAAAACTATAAACCGTGCGAACCTGAAATTGGGTATTTAGTGTAGATATATGCCCGCGACGTGACAGCAAAAATTTCATCAAAATTGCTCAAAGGGAGGGGGTACTTTATTTAATAACTTTTTATTGGATAGATGATAGTTGACCGGATATAGAATTAGGCAGAAAATAGTCCGGGGAGGCGGTCAATAAAATACAAAATAGTATAAAACTATTTTATTGTTGCCGACGTTTCGACCCAACTATGCAGGTCTTCGTCAGGGCTAAATAAACAAGACACAGACAACAATATGAGTAATAGGAGAAAGAATATGAACTGGCTAGATAAAATATAAAAAACAAAGAATATGAACTGATTATATAAGATATAAATGACTGTGAACTTAAGGTTAAGCATATAATTTATAACACATGGTGTAATATGGATATTGACACTGATACTGTTAACACTGATGCCGTTGATACTGATAGTATAGGTGGTGTGATAAGATGAGGTAAGGTACATAATAGTGGATATGTTATGAGAATGGTGTACTATGGGTAGATATGGTGGCAAAATGGGGCAGATTAGAGGAGGGATTAATATATGATGGATTATAATTATAGTAAATAGAGGAGCTTACCTTATGACAGGGATGGATGTCACGGCCAAAGTGAGGGTCAAAGCAGGGTACACTTTTGTCGGAGTGGGAGAATGTCAGAAAAAAAGGGATAGGATTAAACAAAAGGAAAAAATAGGATTAAACAAAAATTAAAATAAAAAATACAGTACTGTTGATATAAATAGGCTATTTCCGTATTTGATAGGAACATATTAATTATCTATGTGGCCTTAAGTTTTAGAAATGTATAATTGTGGAACTTGACATTTTTTTATAGGTTCAGTACAAATACTAGTTGTTATTTCATATAGTAATTTGTTCATTCTATTAAATGAATAGTAGTAGATGTGTTACATTACATGAATTGATCTGGTTCTATTACATAAAATAGGTATATAATATGAATAGGCGGATGTGTTAAGTGAGGAGCGAGAAGGGGAGGTTATACAACAAATACTGAAAAGAATTTATATGTTTATGTAATCTATCCGTGTTATGTGCCAAGAAATGGTGGCGGGGAAGGAAAATTATGTAAATAGAATAGGAGTAACTGGGAGGGTGGTAGTGTGAAGGCGGTGACGGAGGGATATTATAGGTTATTGTTGTTTGATAAGGTTTAAAATGTGTCTGTAAGTAAGTGAGATACAGTTCTTGTCTATCTTGTGGTTGACGGGGTTTGGTTCGAGATTAATGTATATGGATTCGGATATAAGTCTTTTTTCATGGTTAGGAACTGTAGCGAGGATAGAGGTTTTATCAAAATCAAAGGAATGGTTAAGGCTTAAGGCGTGTTCTGAGAGTTTGGATGCGGAAAGGTTACGGGACGTTATGGAATATTTATGTTGGGAAATGCGAGTTTTGAGGTGATTTTTGGTTTCTCCGATATAGGCTGAATTACAATTAGTGGTTGAACATGGGACCCGGTAGACAATATTGGATTGGTATTGCATTGGAATGGGATCTTTAAGGTTGGAAAACAGGTGGAAAGTTTATTGAGTGGCTTAAGGCCGCAACGTAGGGAAGGGATTGAGGTTGTTAAAGATTTTTGTATTTTGTCTGTGAGTGTAGGGATATAGGGGAGAGACCTATATAGGAGGGGAGAGGCTGTGCTAGGTAAGGGGGTAGGGGTCATGATACTAGAATTGCTTCTGTTTTTGTATGTATTGATGAGTTTGGTTATAAGTTTCGATGGATAATTGTTGGTTATCAGTATATCAGTGATGCGTTTTATATTGCTGGGATGGTATTGTGGGTCAGACAAAGAAAGGGATCGGTGATTAAGTTCTTTGCCACATTGAGTTTGTGATGATAGGGGTGTTGTGAGTGGAAGTTGATGAGTCTACCTGAATATGTAGGTTTGGTGTACCAGTCTGTTGTAAGGGTGCCATCGGTATTTCTTATGATGAGGAGCTCGAGGAAAGGGAGTTGGTGGTTGGTTTCTTTTTCAACTGTGAATCGGAGTCGGTGGTGGTAGGTATTGAAAGATGACAGGATTTCGGGGATTTTTTCGGGGTTGAGGACCAGGAGGAGGTCGTCAACATACTTTTTGATGAAAATGATATCATTGTGACACAGAGGGGTAATTTTGTCAAGTAGGTCGTTCAGTACTATGTTGGAGACATTAGGAGCTAGGGAGTTGCCCATTGCAAGGCCGGAAATTTAATCGTAAAATTGGTTTTGGAACGAGAGGTATCCATATTTACAGCACAGTTCAAGGGACTCTAGATATGAGGTGAGGTTGAGGGAGGTATGGGGTTGTATAGTGGACCAGTTGTGTTGGACGATATTGAGGGCTATGTCGATGGGGATATTAGTGAAGAGACTTTCAGCATCGAAGGAGGCAAGGATGAAATTGTCAGGAATATGGAGTGATAGTAGTTGTTCTCTGAGGTGGAAGGAATTGTGGATATCATAATTGTTGTTGTGGCTGAGTTTTTGAAGGGTGGGAAGAAGAAATTTAATGAGTTTTGATGAAGGGGCATTAATGTTGGAGATGATGGGGCGTAGGGGATTTCCTGGTTTGTGGATTTTGGGTAGTCCGTATAGGCGGGGTGGTACGGAATTATAGGATATCAGGTTGTAGTATGTATGACGGTTAATTTGTTGGGTCTCGAGGAGGTTTTTGAGGTGTTTATTGAATTTGGCCGTAAGGGAGCGGGTCGGATCGCGGGTGGAGGGAATGTAGGTGGATCTGTCAGAGAGAAGTCTATGGATTTTATTTATGTATTCGTCTTTGTCCATGACTACAGTGGAATTACCTTTATCCGCATTCGTAACAATAAGATGGTCATTGGATTTTAGGAAGGACCTGGTTAGGGATAATTCTTTGAAGAATAGAGGGGAAAAGAGGGAAGGGCGTGAAGGTGGGTGTTGGAGGTGATTGGAAACCATATTATTGGTACGGATCCGTGATACTTCTTTTTCCTCATCGGTAATTCTAAAGGAGTCATCTCTGTAGATATATTCTAAGTCTGTGATGAGAGAGGGAATGAGGTGGGAGCAGTTGGAGGTAGGAAGTGAAAATTTTGGTCCAAGGCTTAGAATATTGGTTATTTTGAAGGGTATGGTTGTAGAGAATTAATAGACAGCAATGCAACCTACAAAAAAGGTTTTTTCAAATTTAGAGGTAATTATTATAGGATGGATGGGGTTGAAAACATCGTAAGCGAGTCACCTGGAAATAAACAACCTAACTTATCTATCTCAGGTGCTATAATAAACGAACCCCACAAGAAAAGGAAAGCCACTGAGTTACTCGAGGAGTTTCGATTTCGCCCCCGAACCTCTTCACTGTCATCCTCTTCTCCTCTCTTACAAACAGACCACAAATCAACCGATCGGCAAGATAAACAATAATAAATTAGGTCCTCTGCTTAAACATAAACGTAAAAGTTTCACCCAATCTAAACAAAATAAAATCGATATTATATTTTGTAACATAAGCGGCTACTCAAATATATTTAATACAACCCCCGAAGAAATAATTATCAGTCAAAACACTGTGGCACTATGCATTGTGGAAACATGGCTGAAGGACTCTAACTTTTGCATCCCGCCGTGGTTAAAAGATTATAACTCGTTTTCTTCTAATGCAATCAAGACCAAACAAACCGGAAGAGCGAGTGGTGGCATAATTACATTTATAAATAAAAATATAGCTGAAAATGCCCTCATGCTGGAGTCAAATCAGTATTTTAATGTTGTAAACTTCTCCATACACTATAAAAAGTTTATCCTGGGCAACATATACTTACCTCCAGATTGTGACATTGACGAATGCCTCGACTTATTTAACTATGCAATGTCTAATATTTTGATTAATTACCCAGACACTTATATAATCTTGTGCGGAGATTTTAATGGATATGTGGGCGCTCTAAACAACATTGATGAAAATGTACTTGAAGGCACCAATCTCTTTGCCACACGAATGGTAAAACATACGAATATTAATCGACGTGGTAAACTTATTGTGGAGACAATGGAAGCTCTCGGTTTTTATTTATGCAATGGTAGATGTTTATCAGACAGACCGGGAAAGTTTACACATATTTGTACAAGAGGTAAGAGTACAATTGACCTGATATGGGTTAATGAAAAATGTCTTCCAATAGTCCAAGACATGAAGGTATCTACATTCTCAGAACTAACGGATCATCTAGCTTGCACTATCCTCTTAAATAATATAGACCATAGAATACAGGGAAATCAAAACCAACCTCAGAAAGCATTAAAGTACACTAAGTGGGAACCAGATAGGACCAGGATCTTTCAAAATAACCTTACCTTATCGCAACGAATATATTTTAATTCAGATAATACTAACCATTTGCATGAAAATTTTATAGCTGCAATGATTGAATCCTTAGTTGAAGCGGGTTTAATGGCGTATAGATACCAGGACAAAAGATACAAAACTAAATGGTATGATTTGGAATGCAAATATCTGAAAACACAAGTAAGGAAGAAATATCGAGAATTGTTAAAACGGAATTTCGCTCAGGGTCTCTTAGAAGAATATCTATCCACTAGAAATAATTATAGAAAACTAATAAGACAGAAGAAAGAAGAATATAGAAACACAATCATAAATAGACTAAAAGATGTTAAAAACAGCTCAGAATTTTGGAAAACTGTCAAATCTCTGAGACCAGATACATTTGCCACAAACGAAATAGACATCGTTACTTAGACACAATACTATAGATCTCTATATGCAGATAAATCTCCAGTTGACTCCCTATTCTTCTCCGTAACATATCCATTTCTGGACCGACCATTTTCTGCCGAAGAACTTCAGCATTGTATTAAGCGCAGCAAACGAAACAAATCCCCAGGTCCTGATAAATTAACTTATGAAGTATTTAAAAACATGACGCCACAGTGGGAACACTACTTGTTGAACCTTTATAACTTGGTCATGGATACGGAAAACCTTCCACTCGCATGGTCAAGATCAGAACTAAAGCAGATCTACAAGAAAGGAAATAAAAAGGATCCAGGTAATTATAGGGGAATTACGCTGAATTTTTACCCTTATCTTAGCAAATAGAATCCAGCTTTGGGCTGAAAATGAAAATATAATCCCTGATGAACAAGCAGGTTTCAGAGTGGGTAGAGGCTGTGTGGAACAAATATTCACACTCTATTCATTAATAAGTATAAATCTGCAGGCAAAAGGAAGTTATGTCTATGCTGTGTTCGTGGACTTTAGAAAAGCATTCGACTCTATAAACCAGAACCTTTTGTGGCAAAAGTTATTTTTATTGGGCATCAGCGGAAAAATAATTAGAATTGTAAAAAAATTATATGACGAAGCTACAGTGCAAATTAATATCAATGGCAAATATTCTGAGGATATAGATATCGCAACGGGACTTCTACAGGGGGAAAGCCTTAGCCTATCCTTTTTGTTCTGTTTATCTCAGATATAGTTAACTTCTTTTGGAACAGAGGAGCAACTGGTGTCCCGGTAAACAGCAAACGCGAAGTCTCGATGCTCTTACTTGCTGATGATATCGTCCTACTCAGCGAATCTTGGCACAGCGCACACAAAAAACTTAAAATACTAGAATTATATTGTAGACAAAATTCTTTAACCCTGAATCCGGAAAAGTCAAAAATCATAGCGTTCCACAAATCCCCAAGAAGCAAAAAACTGAAACCACTATACTGGAATAGCGTTCAGTTAGAATACGTCAAATCATATACCTATCTCGGAGTCCCTTTTCTATCTTCGGCAAAGTTCTCCCAAACGGCGGAACACTTTGTTCAACGGTCAACAGTGGCAAGCTCAAAGGTGAGAGAGATCCTACGACGGGGCAGAAGTGACACCTGGGAAACAAAACTAGCCCTCTTCGACGCCATTGTCTCCTCAACTCTCCTGTATGCTGCTGAGGTCTGGAGCTTGAGCCATTTGGAAGTTGCGGAAACTGCACAAACCAGGTTTTTCAAGTCCGTTTATCTCTGGCCTAAAACTACACCCAACTACATAGTACGCCTAGAAACAGGTCGTCTCCCGCTTTCTGTAATAGTTTTTAAGAAACTTCTAAATTTTTGCATAAAAATCATTTTGTTACCTGAGCATATATTACCACGCCAATGCTTTAATAGACTTTTAACTATGGACACCAAAAAACAAGACCACAGATACAATTGGATATCACAAGTTAAGAGGATTGCTTCCATGAACAATGCACTGGAGTTTTTTACAGATCTATCCAACGAAAACCAATTGTTATCAAACAAAAGTATAATTATGGAAAAAGTAAAAAATAACGCCTTGTCTACAGACATAAACCGGGCAATGACCTCCATCCACAATCCAATCTATAGAAACATCTGCAACTTCACACATCCTCAACCAGAAGAATATCTATCATTCTGTTTAAGTATCGAAAAACATAGAGCCATAAGCCAATTGAGAATCGCAAGCGCTGCATACCTGCAGATTCCTTTACAAAATAAGCGCCTAGTCTTCAACCTTAGCGAGCCTTGTAAACTCTGCCAGAAAACTATGGAAGACACTCTTAAGCATTTTTTCTTGCGCTGCTCTTTTTGTAATCCATACAGAGAACATTTTCTAAAGGTGTATATAAATGAAAATGACGAACTATCTTCATTGGAAAACATCTTAAATTACGAGAATACAAATAAAATCAGACATGTATTCCTGTTCCTGACATCTGTATTCAATAATCTCCAATCTACCTCTGGTTAGCCGGCTCGATACTTCTTGATGAGGCCTCACGTCGTAACAATAAATTCTAACGATACTATTAATGGGAAAAAGGAAAAAAAAAAAAAAAAAATGATAAACTTATGAACCAAGTATATCTATGTATTTTATATTTATTATTTATAAAAATTTATTATATTGTAAGTGTTTGTATATTTATTTGTATATAGGCATAAGTTGTAAATTTCTGAATATTTATCTGTTATAGGTTTTATTAAAAGTGAAATGGTATCTTAATAATTCATATAATGTTTTGTTATCATAAATATTATTTATTGTAATGCCTTAACGGCCAATGTTAAGAAAATGTAACAAGCATGTATTGCTTTATACAATAAACAAATCTATCTATCTATCTGGTTGTAGAGGAGATGTTATGGACCCATTTCTCGTTGCCAGTGGGGTGAATTTTGTGTTTTATGGATAATTGATAGATTTCGTTGAATTTAGAAATGAGGAAACGTTTTTTATGTTGCCGGATGGAAGTACAGATATGAGTGATGTTGGTGTGGAGTTTTGACATGTTTTTTTCGCCGATGGCGGTAGTTAGAAGGTTGTTGAGGGCGGAAATTTTAGTTTTTAAGAGCGTGACATGTTGTATAACCTCTCTGATTTTTAAATTTAATAATGATTTTTTAAAACAATTTATGGATTGTGTGAGTTTTTTTTGGAGTGGTGGGAGTGTGCGGAGGTTAAGAAAACGTTGGTCGATGCGTTTAGGGAAGATGTTGTTAGAACTGCATTTTAAGAGGAAGATGTGTTGCTCCGAGGTAATGATGAGGCGTTTGTGGAGGTTGGTTAAGGTGTTGAATTTTGATTTGTGGTGTGGAAACATATGTTTTAGAGACGAAAAAGTAACATGAGTTTGTGGGGCTGTAGAATTACTGTGGATTGGGGGTGCTGGGGTAGTAGTAGAGGTAGAAGTGCCGAGCAGATATGGTATCTGTGGTGATGATGATGGTGGTGAAGAGCTGCGATGAAGCGAAGATAGAGATTGGGATTGAGTTATTTTGTTGTGGATTCTGGTGCTGCGCCGAAGGGTTGCTGGGTCAGTATCTTGTTTTTGGCCCCGTGTTTTAGGTTTCATATTGGATAGATGATAGTTGACCGGATATAGAATTAGGTAGAAAATAGTCCGGGGAGGCGGTCAATAAAATACAAAATAGTATAAAACTATTTTATTGTTGCCGACGTTTCGACCCAACTATGCAGGTCTTCGTCAGGGCTAAATAAACAAGACACAGACAACAATATGAGTAATAGGAGAAAGAATATGAACTGGCTAGATAAAATATAAAAATATAAAAAACAAAGAATATGAACTGATTATATAAGATATAAATGACTGTGAACTTAAGGTTAAGCATATAATTTATAACACATGGTGTAATATGGATATTGACACTGATACTGTTAACACTGATGCCGTTGATACTGATAGTATAGGTGGTGTGATAAGATGAGGTAAGGTACATAATAGTGGATATGTTATGAGAATGGTGTACTATGGGTAGATATGGTGGCAAAATGGGGCAGATTAGAGGAGGGATTAATATATGATGGATTATAATTATAGTAAATAGAGGAGCTTACCTTATGACAGGGATGGATGTCACGGCCAAAGTGAGGGTCAAAGCAGGGTACACTTTTGTCGGAGTGGGAGAATGTCAGAAAAAAAGGGTTGCGGAAGGCGGGTTAGGATTTGTTTACATACGCTAACTTTACACAAATAAATAACATTAGTTACAGGAGTAAATAGTGGCATTTTAAACAGTATAACAAAATTGAGGATACTTATAACTAGCTGACTATATATGTATGTAATTAATATTATGTGAAAAACATTGAAATAGGATTAAACAAAAATTAAAATAAAAAATACAGTACTGTTAATATAAATAGGCTATTTCCGTATTTGATAGGAACATATTAATTATCTATGTCGCCTTAAGTGTTAGAAATGTATAATTGTGGAACTTGACATTTTTTTATAGGTTCAGTACAAATACTAGTTGTTATTTCATATAGTAATTTGTTCATTCTATTAAATGAATAGTAGTAGATGTGTTACATTACATGAATTGATCGGGTTCTATTACATAAAATAGGTATATAATATGAATAGGCGGATGTGTTAAGTGAGGAGCGAGAAGGGGAGGTTATACAACAAATACTGAAAAGAATTTATATGTTTATGTAATCTATCCGTGTTATGTGCCAAGAAATGGTGGCGGGGAAGGAAAATTATGTAAATAGAATAGGAGTAACTGGGAGGGTGGTAGTGTGAAGGCGGTGACGGAGGGATATTATAGGTTATTGTTGTTTGATAAGGTTTAAAATGTGTCTGTAAGTAAGTGAGATACAGTTCTTGTCTATCTTGTGGTTGACGGGGTTTGGTTCGAGATGAATGTATATGGATTCGGATATAAGTCTTTTTTCATGGTTAGGAACTGTAGCGAGGATAGAGGTTTTATCAAAATCAAAGGAATGGTTAAGGCTTAAGGCGTGTTCTGAGAGTTTGGATGCGGAAAGGTTACGGGACGTTATGGAATATTTATGTTGGGAAATGCGAGTTTTGAGGTGATTTTTGGTTTCTCCGATATAGGCTGAATTACAATTAGTGGTTGAACATGAGACCCGGTAGACAATATTGGATTGGTATTGCATTGGAATGGGATCTTTAAGGTTGGAAAACAGGTGGAAAGTTTATTGAGTGGCTTAAGGCCGCAACGTAGGGAAGGGATTGAGGTTGTTAAAGATTTTTGTATTTTGTCTGTGAGTGTAGGGATATAGGGGAGAGACCTATATAGGAGGGGAGAGGCTGTGCTAGGTAAGGGGGTAGGGGTCATGATACTAGAATTGCTTCTGTTTTTGTATGTATTGATGAGTTTGGTTATAAGTTTCGATGGATAATTGTTGGTTATCAGTATATCAGTGATGCGTTTTATATTGCTGGGATGGTATTGTGGGTCAGACAAAGAAAGGGATCGGTGAATTAAGTTCTTTGCCACATTGAGTTTGTGACGATAGGGGTGTTGCGAGTGGAAGTTGATGAGTCTACCTGAATATGTAGGTTTGGTGTACCAGTCTGTTGTTTGGAACGAGAGGTATCCAGATTTACAGCACAGTTCAAGGGACTCTAGATATGAGGTGAGGTTGAGGGAGGTATGAGGATGTATAGTGGACCAGTTGCAGCCATCGAAGGAGGCACACAATACCGATGGCACCCTTACAACAGACTGGTACACCAAACCTACATATTCAGGTAGACTCATCAACTTTCTCTCTGACAGATCCACCTACATTCCCTCCACCCGCGATCCGACCCGCTCCCTTACGGCCAAATTCAATAAACACCTCAAAAACCTCCTCGAGACCCAACAAATTAACCGTCATACATACTACAACCTGATATCCTATAATTCCGTACCACCCCGCCTATACGGACTACCCAAAATCCACAAACCAGGAAATCCCCTACGCCCCATCATCTCCAACATTAATGCCCCTTCATCAAAACTCATTAAATTTCTTCTTCCCACCCTTCAAAAACTCAGCCACAACAACAATTATGATATCCACAATTCCTTCCACCTCAGAGAACAACTACTATCACTCCATATTCCTGACAATTTCATCCTTGCCTCCTTCGATGCTGAAAGTCTCTTCACTAATATCCCCATCGACATAGCCCTCAATATGGTCCAACACAACTGGTCCACTATACAACCTCATACCTCCCTCAACCTCACCTCATATCTAGAGTCCCTTGAACTGTGCTGTAAATATGGATACCTCTCGTTCCAAAACCAATTTTACGATTAAATTTCCGGCCTTGCAATGGGCAACTCCCTAGCTCCTAATATCTCCAACATAGTACTGAACGACCTACTTGACAAAATTACCCCTCTGTGTCACAATGATATCATTTTCATCAAAAAGTATGTTGACGACCTCCTCCTGGTCCTCAACCCCGAAAAAATCCCCGAAATCCTGTCATCTTTCAATACCTACCACCACCGACTCCGATTCACAGTTGAAAAAGAAACCAACCACCAACTCCCTTTCCTCGAGCTCCTCATCATAAGAAATACCGATGGCACCCTTACAACAGACTGGTACACCAAACCTACATATTCAGGTAGACTCATCAACTTCCACTCACAACACCCCTATCATCACAAACTCAATGTGGCAAAGAACTTAATCACCGATCCCTTTCTTTGTCTGACCCACAATACCATCCCAGCAATATAAAACGCATCACTGATATACTGATAACCAACAATTATCCATCGAAACTTATAACCAAACTCATCAATACATACAAAAACAGAAGCAATTCTAGTATCATGACCCCTACCCCCTTACCTAGCACAGCCTCTCCCCTCCTATATAGGTCTCTCCCCTATATCCCTACACTCACAGACAAAATACAAAAATCTTTAACAACCTCAATCCCTTCCCTACGTTGCGGCCTTAAGCCACTCAATAAACTTTCCACCTGTTTTCCAACCTTAAAGATCCCATTCCAATGCAATACCAATCCAATATTGTCTACCGGGTCCCATGTTCAACCACTAATTGTAATTCAGCCTATATCGGAGAAACCAAAAATCACCTCAAAACTCGCATTTCCCAACATAAATATTCCATAACGTCCCGTAACCTTTCCGCATCCAAACTCTCAGAACACGCCTTAAGCCTTAACCATTCCTTTGATTTTGATAAAACCTCTATCCTCGCTACAGTTCCTAACCATGAAAAAAGACTTATATCCGAATCCATATACATTAATCTCGAACCAAACCCCGTCAACCACAAGATAGACAAGAACTGTATCTCACTTACTTACAGACACATTTTAAACCTTATCAAACAACAATAACCTATAATATCCCTCCGTCACCGCCTTCACACTACCACCCTCCCAGTTACTCCTATTCTATTTACATAATTTTCCTTCCCCGCCACCATTTCTTGGCACATAACACGGATAGATTACATAAACATATAAATTCTTTTCAGTATTTGTTGTATAACCTCCCCTTCTCGCTCCTCACTTAACACATCCGCCTATTCATATTATATACCTATTTTATGTAATAGAACCAGATCAATTCATGTAATGTAACACATCTACTACTATTCATTTAATAGAATGAACAAATTACTATATGAAATAACAACTAGTATTTGTACTGAACCTATAAAAAAATGTCAAGTTCCACAATTATACATTTCTAAAACTTAAGGCCACATAGATAATTAATATGTTCCTATCAAATACGGAAATAGCCTATTTATATCAACAGTACTGTATTTTTTATTTTAATTTTTGTTTAATCCTATTTTTTCCTTTTGTTTAATCCTATCCCCTTTTTTCTGACATTCTCCCACTCCGACAAAAGTGTACCCTGCTTTGACCCTCACTTTGGCCGTGACATCCATCCCTGTCATAAGGTAAGCTCCTCTATTTACTATAATTATAATCCATCATATATTAATCCCTCCTCTAATCTGCCCCATTTTGCCACCATATCTACCCATAGTACACCATTCTCATAACATATCCACTATTATGTACCTTACCTCATCTTATCACACCACCTATACTATCAGTATCAACGGCATCAGTGTTAACAGTATCAGTGTCAATAGCCATATTACACCATGTGTTATAAATTATATGCTTAACCTTAAGTTCACAGTCATTTATATCTTATATAATCAGTTCATATTCTTTGTTTTTTATATTTTATCTAGCCAGTTCATATTCTTTCTCCTATTACTCATATTGTTGTCTGTGTCTTGTTTATTTAGCCCTGACGAAGACCTGCATAGTTGGGTCGAAACGTCGGCAACAATAAAATAGTTTTATACTATTTTGTATTTTATTGACCGCCTCCCCGGACTATTTTCTACCTAATAACTTTTTAGGTTTTTTTTCGATTTTCTCAAAAACGGCTCTAACGATTTTGATTAAACTGAGTATTTGATCTATTTATATGCTTGAGGTATGACTGTAAAAATTTCATCAAAATTGATCGACCGGAGGGAGGACTTTACTTAATAAATTTTGTATCATTTTCACGCGTTTTTTTTATTTACTCAAAAACGGTTTTATCGATTTTGATCAAACTTGGTATTTGATGTATTTATATGCCCGAGATATGACTGTAAAAATTTCATCAAAATTGATCAACCGGAGGGGGGACTTTACTTAATAAATTTTGTATCATTTCCACGTTTTTTTTTTATTTACTCAAAAACGGTATTATCGATCTTGATCAAACTTGGTATTTGATGTATGTATATGGCAAAGATGTGATAGCCAACATTTCATCAAAATTGGTCAAACGGAGGGGGCACTTTATTTCATAATTTTTTTCCAATTTTTATCTTTTTGATCGATTATCTCAAAAACGGCTTTAACGATTTTTATCAAATTCGTTATGTTTAATGAAAATTAGTTGTTATTTAATATCAGGTAAGCTTTATCATTATTAAAACGTTCTGAGGGGTGTTAAATGGGGAAGGGGCCATTTTTGTTTTCTTATAAAGTACCTTTGTTTTAGTTTATATTGAGAAATTAACTGTCTCTCATCACGCCTAAAAATAAGAAATGGCTGAATATGATATATGAAGAAAATCAAGTAAACATATACTGGAGAAAAAAAGATGAATATTCCGTCAACTCATAAAACACCTTGAGCTCACGCATGCTGGGGGGTATGCATCAACGCCTTTAATGACAAACCAATGCGTTATAATTAAAGATGTTCTGTTCATTTGAGAAGTGGAAATTAACAAAACGCATTAATTTCTAATCTAAGTAAGTTGGTAAGTGAAAGTTGTGTGTTGCGCGCACGCACCAGATTTTTTTTCATGAGACACACTCACTGTATATTATTATTTTTTTGGGGGAGAATTAATTAGTTTATTATTTATTATGTAAATAAAATATAAATTATTTTAGGCTGTTGCAAAAAATTAATTTAGTAACTAATGTATAGATATAAATATATTTTTTCTCTTTTCTTTCTAGTGCACCATTCTGTTCAAGACAAATTTTATTTATCATTTTTATTATCTGGTGCATAAAATAATATTTTATATTTTGCCTGATATTTTTGTAATCTGTTTTATAGTATCTATTAGCGATTTGTAAATAGGAAAGGCTATGAACCTCTATAACATTCGTAACATATATATATATATTTATATATATATTAGATATAAGTTAAGGATAGTACTGGGGCAGTATTCACCTTAATCCCACACAAACACACTCCGAAATGTATATATATATAGGATTAGTGGAAGGAATAAAGCAGTTTAGTTTCAGACTTCAACCGTGTCATTCACCTCTTCCTTTTTTTT
Organism: Aelia acuminata; assembly: GCA_911387785.2. Classification (NCBI taxonomy): domain Eukaryota; kingdom Metazoa; phylum Arthropoda; class Insecta; order Hemiptera; family Pentatomidae; genus Aelia; species Aelia acuminata. The sequence goes on from OU426980.1 coordinate 81,318,148, forward strand.
ATCAGTTAATAACCGTTAGTGTTTAAGTGGTGCCGAAACCCGGGAAAAACGAGCGTGCGGAGGCCAAATTTTTTCTCGGTAAGACGTAAAGTGTTGCGATTGAGGGAAAAATGGCAGATGAAGCGCTAAGACAACTGGTCTTAAGTATACCAGATATACCGCCACCACCACGAGAAACGCTGGCCGCAGCACATGCCAACACCCTGAAATGGATGGAACTCAGGGTAGCGACATGTCAGGATCTGAGGAAAGCTATTTCGGACCTCGAGCGCTTTACAGGAGAAATAGGGGAAATGAATCACTTCCTGAAGGGTGGAGATCGCCTGATGGAACGAATCAATTCCAAGGTGGCCGACAACCTTGCCAATGCCGGGGATGCACAAGCACTAAAAGCAGCTATAGTGTGTCGAGTGAAGAGAAACATCCTTAATCATATACAAGAAAACGAGGAGACACCTTGGCTGGCAGTGAAGGAGAGGCTGAAAAAAGCATACGGGGATGGACGGTGGACCCCCGAAGAGGATATGTTTCAAATGTTCCCCGAGATGAAATCACCGCGGCAGAAGATAGAACAATATGCTGCGACGCTGTTAGCCAAATACAACCAGATCACAGAGAAGAGGAGAGAAACACTGAGCGCGGCTGAAGTGGAAGGTAGCATGGCGTTCTTATCGACCATCCTTAAGGTACAACTGGCTAAAGAAACAGGGGAGAGAGGAGGTCTACCGAGAGATCGCACATTTGTGGAATGTGCAAAAGAGATGATAGACTACAGTGCAAGGGAAGAAGAAAACCATATGGAGACGGGGTGGAGCAGGGTGACCTATAGACGCCCCAAAACTTCACCCGACATCCTGGAAGCGAAGAGAGTCAACCTATAACAACCGTGAGAAGCCGTCAACCTCGGAGAGAAGAACAGCTCAAAGCAGAGTAAGGACAAGTATAAGAAGAGTGGACAGAAAATGTCATGGCTGTGGAAAGAGCAGGCACTTGGTTGCACAGTGCCCTCGCATTAGGTGCTTTGAGTGCGGGACGGAGGGGCATATAGCACGACAATGCCCTTACATGTATTCTGGGAGGGACCAATATCGGGGCGAGCTAATGGAAATAAACGCCCAGAGGATACGAAGAAGGAATGACGAAGAGGAGTATAGTATCTACAGAGCCAACAAAGGAGTCCGGGACCTCGGAGGCAGAAGGAGAGTCCGAGGCATCTGAAACACGAAGAGTAGAGTCTAGCAGGGGCAGACAGAGTGGCGGAAGAAGCAGACGAGGAAGAGAAGAAGAGGGAATCTGAGGAGAGTGCTGGTGAGGGGCGACCGCACGCTAGTGAGCTGTAATATAGAAGGGAAGTGTGGCTGGTTGGCTATAATTGAAGTGAGTGTGGGTGTGACGTGTTTAGTGGACACCGGGAGCTCCAACACTATCATGAGCAGAAGCGCGCTGGGAAAATTGTGTGGCGGAGTGAGGATACCCCAGATCGAGCCAAGTATGTGGTTGTAAATTAGTTACCCTTGGTGCTCCCTATAGAAGTAGAAGGGGAAATAGAGACCGAGCTGACTAGGTGGGTAGCTAAAGGGGGTAAGTTAGGTGTGCATATAGTAGGAAGTATGCCCCGGGAATATCAGGTCATTATAGGGTGCGACATGCAGAGGAAGATAGGCGCGCGAGTCGAGAGTGAAAAGGGAGGGTGGAACGTGGAAATAGGCGACAAAAGATGTAAGTGCCATACGGGTATAAAAGAGGACAAGGCACGGAGAGAAGCGGTCAGTAGAGTAGAAGATTGATTAGAAGTAGAAGATTGGACGCTGTCGATAAAGAAAGAATTCGGGGATATTTTCTACAAAGACGGGAAAATACTCGGAGCCACAGGAAAAACGGTACATGGGATTCCATTAAAACAAGAGAAAGTGGCCTATGTAAAAGAAAGGAGGTATCCGCAAGCACTTCGTCAACACATACGCGAGGAAATAGAGAACCTAAAAAGATAGGGGATACTTGTAGACAGCACGTCACCCTACAACAGCCCCCTTTGGGCTGTAAAGAAAAAGAGTACTGTGGGAGATAACAAGGAAAGATATAGGGTCGTTATAGATTATCGGAAGTTGACCGAAAATACCGTGGACGAGAGATAACCAATCTCCAAGTTTAAAGATATTTTAGATAGATTAAATTTTTTTTTTTATTTATTGAAAGATTTAATACATTCTGCCACAATCAAGGGCATTAATATTAGAGCTGTATGGACACATTCACTCAATAACCATATACAAATGTACATAAAAAAGTAATAATAATAAATAAAAGTAAATCTCGAAATAGGAAAGAGAAAAAAAGAAAAATAATAATAATAATAAATAAAATAACAATCATCTAAATTAAATAACATACATTCATACCTATATACAATACATACATTCAGCCTGGGAAACTCCGATTCACGCTTTGCAGCTCACTTATGGAAAGCAAAGGAAGACCCAGTGCTTCTCTCCCAGGCGCATCACTGTGATTATAAACCAGTGGAGACTGGGTGAAAGCACTCAGCTACAGTCAGGCAGGACTTGAGTGGAGAAGCTGGCCATTACCAGGACTTCAATAGTAATTACAAGAGGTCTCTTGGCCACTGCCGTTTCAACCTCCTGGGAGGATTATAGGGATGATTGAGGCATGACAGGGATTGAGCTGAAGGATTAGGATGATAGGAAAGGTTCTGGTGAAATTTTGAGAATCTTGATGGGATAATGTCTAGGACAAATGGAATGTTGAGGTCGTGATGTAAGGTTTTGTTTGTGACTTAATATGGGGCATTGACTACGGTTCGAAGGACTCGATATGTTGATGTTCGAAGGTTTTGCCGTACCCCACAGTTCGAGGCCGTAGGTCCAGATGGGTTTTAATATGGTCTTGTAAATTAGTAATTTGTTGTCGGTTGAAAGATGAGATGTTTTGTTTAATAGTCTATATGATTGGGCAAATTGTCGGTTAAGTTCTTGTCTTTTAAGTCTAGTATGTGGGTTCCATGTTAGTCTTTTGTCTAAAAGGAATCCCAGATACCGGACTGGGTCTGAGACAAGAAGTGGTACTGAGTTGAAAAGGATTGATTTACAGGAACTGCGTCGAAGGGTGAAGGTGATATTTTTACATTATGATTCGTTGATTTTGGTGTGCCAGTTGCTGCACCAATGCTCAATTAAAGGTGTCTTTGGAGGTTTAGAGATGCAGTCTCAGGATTTGTATGGGATGAAATGATGGCGGTATCATCGGCAAAGGTTGCAAGAAAGGTGTTAGGATTCGTTGGGGTATCGGCGGTGAAGAGGATGTAGAGAACGGGACCAAGGACGCTGCCTTGAGGGACACCGGCCTAAATTGGATAGTAATCGGAGAGTTCTGTACCGCAGCGGACTTAAAAGGAACGATTCGAGAGATAGGATCGAAGGACTAGTTATAGAGTTTGGGGTAGATGGGTTTTGAGCTTGAAATGCAAACCATCGTGCCACACCCGGTCGAAAGCTTGTGCTACGTCCAGAAAGGCACCAGTGCAATATTGTTTGCTTTAAATTGCAAAGGATATATGATCAACGACCCGAAGACCTTGTTGAACTGTGGAATGGCCAGAACGGAATCCAAACTGATGTGGGGGGATTTTCTGGGAATCTGGGATAGGTAGGATTCTTTTAAGAAGGATTTTCTCAAAATTTGTTGAAAGGATCGGGAATAGGCTTATTGGTCTGTAAGACGAGGTGTTACTGATAGGTTTGCCAGGCTTAGACAATAGGATGATTATGGAATGTTTCCAGAGCAAAGGAAAGTGGGTTGAACGAAGGATACAGTTGAATAAGTATGTAAGGAATGTAATGGCTTTTCTGGGTAGTTGACGAAGAATCTTGGAAGAAAGGAGATCATGTCCTGGGGATTTACTGGATTTTAGTTTATTGATAAGTAATTTGACCTCAGAGGGGATAGCAGCTTTAGGAGGGTGGGCGAAGTTAGGAATTCCTTAGTTTCAGCGGTGTGGGTACGATTTTGATCAGGATGGGAAGTAAACGTGTTACGAAGGTGCTTGGCGAATTCTTCTGCTCTGTCCTCATCTGACAAAGCCCAGGAACCATCCTCACGTTGTAGGGAATGGGTTATGGAACGGTATTTTGGGATCTTTTTAGTAACTTTCCAGAGGGACTTGTCGGAGGTAGATAGAGAGGAGAGGTACGAACTATAGGTTTGTGATCTGAAGGCAGCTAATTTATTTTTTACAAGTTTGGAGAGGTGGTTGTATGATTTCCGATCGTCAGGATGCCTAGAGCTTTGCCAGTGGGTCCTCGAACGTCGCTCGGCTCGGATAAGGTTAATAAGATCCTGGGGTATTTCGGCTGTGAAAGAAGTGAGGATACTGACCAGATTGCTTGCTGGATTAGGGTGGTAAAGGAATTTACGGCATCGTCTAGGTCTTGAGGAGTTTTAGGGACACTATGAATAGATTAAATAGAGCTACAATATTCAGTACCTTAGATTTAAAGGCGGGGTACCATCAACTCCGGATGCATCCCAAGAATTGATAGAAGACAGCATTTACGTTTGAGAGGGGGCATTACGAATTCACCAGAATGCCGTTCGGATTAAAGAATGCCCCAATAACATTCCAGCGGTTTATGGACGAGTTCCTAAGAGGGGTTGACGACTCCATATGTCAAATCTATATGGACGATTTACTGGTGTTTAGTAAAACAGAGGCCGAGCACGTGGTACATCTGAGGAAAGTGTTCGAGAGAATAAGACAATTCGGGTTCAAATTATCAGATGAGAAATCACTTCTAGGACAGCGGCAAATAATTTTTTTAGGACACACTATCTCCAAAGAAGGGGTTAAACCCAACGCGCAGAAGGTGCAGGCCATTAGGCGTATGGCGATACCGCGGGACGTAAAAGTATGGAGGTTACTAGGGACGCTCAATTACTACCGTAGATTTGTTCCTGAAATGGCGGAGTACCTCGTGCCTATCAATAACTTTTTGAAAAAGGGAAGGAAGATAGTAGTAACACTGGTCATGAAGATAACATAAAGAAATGCATGAAGAGGTTACAAGAGGAACCAGTAGTCGCATTCCCAGATTTTAACAATTTATTTAATACCACAACAGATGCGAGTGAGTACGTGCTAGGGGCCGTATTATCGCAGGAGGGGAACAACGGGGAACGCACAGTAGCATAGGCGAGCAGGAGACTCACAGATTCGGAAGCGAGATACAGTACCTTAGAGAGAGAACTGCTAGGGTTTGTCTGGGATATTGATCACTTAAAGCTTTATGTTTTCAGTAGGAAATTTCCAGTCCATACAGACCATAAACCGTTGCAGTGGGTAGGAAAACAGAAAGAGTCTTCCGCCAGAGTCACTCGCTGGAAAGAGTTTCTGACTCAATACAATATGGAAATAGTCTATAAACCAAGAAAGGAGAACGTGGTTGCCGAGTGGCTCTCCAGAGCCATTACAATCAACGCCATAGAGGAAGATAGAGGGAAAACCGCCAGGGATGTGAGACAATTCCTCAGAGAATGGACGCCCGAAGGAGAAGGAGAACAAGGGTCGGCGGAATCCGAAGAAGGCTCACAGTAGGAAACAAATAGGACTGGGGAGCGGGCGAGGGAAATGGAGGAATTGGAAGAAATCATCAAAGACAAACACAGACAAATAGTTTGGAAAACAAGGACATCAGGGCTCATAAAAATAGAATATGGGAAATACGGAAACAGTACGATAACCACTATCTGGTCCCAGCCAGGGGCAACAGAAGACCAAATCTGTAGGGCAACCAACCAACCGAGAAAAACCTACCACTTATACGTGGGAAACGCCACAGTTTGGGAAAATATTAAGAGGTTATGGCGATCAGAGAGAATCGGGTTACATAGACTATTCATCCGGTGCAAACAAATCGTAGAGACAATAAGAGACGAGGAACGGCAAAAAGAGTTGACTTGCCTATCATCAAGGTAAAACCAACCATCGTGGAGTACAGGAAACACTACAAGCATTGCGCCGAAGGTATTTCTGGTGGGGGATGAAGAAAGTTATCGTTGAAACCATAGGGGCATGCGAAGTGTGTTTAAGCATAAAACATGACAGGCCCCCCCCCCCCCCTCCCCGAAAGGACAATAAGAGCCAACGCCAACTGCGCAGGCACCGCTGTGTGACTTACAGGACACTTTTACGGGGAGAGGTCAAAAGTGGGTCACCATGATAGATCTTTTTAGCAAAGCTGCGATGGCATACCATGTGTAGAAGCCGTCGTCAGAAGTGGTTATGGGGGGCCCACAAACCTGGTTTCAGTTTTACAGGGTGCTCAACAGAATCTCGTCCGACGGGGGCAGGGAGTTCGATAATTCCAGAATCAGACGAGAGATGCAGAACTTAGATGTGATATGGCATTTTAACACCCCGGGACACCCTAAGAGTCGAGGTAGTATAGAACGACTAAATAGTACCCTCAGCGATCACTCAAGAGTGTAAGAAAGGCTTAGAACCAGAGGTAGCGATGCGTAAAGCGGTGGCCGCTTACAACCTTTCCATACATAAAGTGACGGGGTTTTCACCGTTCGAAATCCTCTTCCGTTTACGTGGTCGGCAACTAGGTTATTCGGGTACGGCAGTTGACGAGGAAATGGTAGATAACATCATTAGTAATAGAATTGAACTGGGGAAATTACGGGAAAAAGTCCGGGACAAAATAGAGAAAGAAAAACGCCAGCGAGTGGCGCTGGAAAATATGAAGGTGAAAGATATCACCGGAAGCATAAAGATAGGAACTATCGTTTATCGGAATATAGGTTCTAATAGAGGTAAAGAATTGTTGCGTTATGAGGGGCCATTCAGGGTAATAAAAATTAGAGAACATAATATTGTTACAATTGAGAATATGAAGGAACCGAGAAAAAGAGGGACTGAAGAAAGAGGATATTGAAGGATAATTGGAGGATATTGAACAATAATTAAAGATCCCAGCAGTGGAGAGTTAGGTACCTGGAGTATCCTCGCCTCTGGCCGCGAAAATCTTCGTTTGTGTGTAAGTTTTAACAAGTTGAGGAGCCTTGATTACTGATAGTGGGGCCGAGGATAGCCGAGCGTGTTGGAGCGCGACCCGCTTTAGCACGCTCGAGCCGAACGGCGGCGGTTCGAATCCGCCCTGGGAGGGTTGACTTTTATTTCATGGAGGCCCCACGGAATAAATCTCGACCGTCCCACCATGGTTAGAATAGGTTGGTTACACCTATAGAGTAACCCTCCACCCCCCCCCCCGTATGCCACACATGGCCAGGTAGGGGTACCGAACAAAAAAAAAGATTACTGATAGTGCTATTATTTTTGTACATACTTCTAGAAAAACAATCGTTTCTATGTATATCTTTATTTTTAGAATACAGATTATTTTAGATAATAAGAGGTAATTTTTATATTATTTTTCAGGAGAAGTGTATTTTATTCTAGTTAAGTATTTATTATTATTTTTTTTTTGTTTCTCTCTTTGTAAAGTTTCCAAAAGTATTTCTGAACTGGTGGGGGGGGGGGGGGGGAGTTAAGGATGGTACTGGGGCAGTATTTACCTTAATCCCAACCGACAGATTGTAAACACCCCGAAATATATATATATACAGGATTAGTGGAAGGAATAAAGCAGTTTAGTTTCAGACTTCAACCGTGTCGTTTCATTCACCTCTACCTTTTTTTTATCAGTTATTAACCGTTAGTGTTTAAGTTATATATATATATATATATATATATATATATATATATATATATATATATATATACTAGCATTCCCCATCGCGGCTTTGCCCGCGAGCCTTTAAAATCAATTCTGTGATCATTATATTGGTATTGATTTAATATAATATGTTAACCGATGTTAAGGTGATTTAGTAGAATCGGAGCTTCCGGTAGGTGGAATAACGGAGGGGGAAGCTGCCGGCTCGGTAGAAGAGAGGGAGTCGCGCAATGGGGAGAGTTCACTAAAACCGCCGAAACAAAAGATTGCTTACTCGTGAACGCTTCATTTTTCGGCTTTAAAACATGGTTTTTGACGCCCCGTAGGCCCTTCCGAGTTAAACTCGTCGTATCAAGATCTTTAAAATGAGTCCAAATTAGATATTTTTTCTGGAAGTGCAAAAATAGGTGTCCGTTAGAGTTAAACACCAATTTCGCCATTTAAACCCTTTAGGGGTTACATTTTTAAAATTCCTTTCTTATTGGTTACCTACATCGCGTTTAAAATCTAATTTCTGAACTTCAAGTTTCTATCAATAGTAGTTTTTGCTCTGCATTGATTCTATCAGTCAGGTCATCCCTCTTATATATATGGAGAAGAGATCAAAATAAACACGCACCATCCCCAATCATGGGAATCATAGTGGGCATAATTTGATTAACACTAATATTTAAATAATCAGTAGCCATATTTTATGTGAATGTCTATTTTAATAATATTGTAACGTTAAATCGATATTCAAATAAAAAACATATGGTTTAAAATCTCAACAGTAGATTTCCGTTAGAGTTAAACGACAATTTCGTCATTTAAGCCCCTTAGGGGTTACATTTTTGAAATTCCTTTCTTAGTGGTTACCTACATCGCGTTTAAAATCTAAATTCCGAACTTCGAGTTTCTATCATTAGTAGTTTTTGCTCTGCGTTGATTCTGTCAGTCAGGACAAAGCCTCTTATATATATATATATATATATATATATATATATATATATATATATATATATATATATATATATATATATATATGATGAGTTAATAATTACAGAATAAGATAAAATGAATAAAAAAATTTGGAATTAGATATTAAAAAAAAGAATATGAATAAAACTTTGAATTTAGATAATAAAATATTTTGTTTTGTTTTCGAATAAGCATATGGATAACAAGAATATGTTACAGTAATATACAGATTTTTTTGTTTTTGAATCAGATCCGATGCACGGTCGTGCTGCGGTGCGGTTATGTGTGACCAGACCTTAAAGCACCGTTTCTGGTGATTGGTTCAGTACTGCGCCAGACATCGCACATACAGGTATTTGCACGATCTACGCGGCCAAAAGTCCAAAATGTCAAAATAACAAAAACATTCTTAAACCGAATTCCACAAATAGATTATGAACCCGGGAGCAATATTCAATGTTTATTTACCTTCCAGCAGTGGGATCAATCGGAAGTTGACCGTGTCAATTAGTGTACGTATCCCTTCTCGGCGCTTTTGGAAAGATTAAACTTTCAAAGTGATTTTTTTTGTTATCAAGTTCTTCGTACGAATTGAAAGTTATGGATTCTCATGGACAAGGTAAGAGACTTACAGATTACATATATGAAGTTATGATCAACTATCAAACTACATAATTTTTTTTAAAAATAAAAAACCCATTTTCATACTGTGATTTTCTTCAATATTTTTTATTTGCTAGTGTTTTTGTTTATGTATCGGGGTAGATCGGGCTATTATTTTTAATGTAGGTTATTATTTGATCCTTTTTCTTATAAATACAATCAAAATCATTTCCGGATATGTCCGGCTAGATACATTTTTGAGGGATCAAAGTTATTTATCGAAATTTCGTCTAAAATTGAAAATGTTTTTTAGCGACTTTTAACACAGCTTATGTTTGTTTAAGGTTCACAGGGTGCATCAGGAGTAAGCATTGTGACCCGAAAATACTTGTTTGACCTCATGAAAAACGAAAATTTGCCTAATTTAGATGCCAAATTAAAAAATCTACAAGATCATCTTCATCATGTGATGGTTACAGTGAAGACCAAAATTAGGCAAATTTTCGTTATTCATGAGGTCAAACAAGTATTTTCGGATCACAATGCTTACTCCTGATGCACCCTGTGAACCTTAAACAAACATAAGCTGTGTTAAAAGTCGCTAAAAAACATTTGTAATTTTAGACGAAATTTCGATAAATAACTTTGATCCCTCAAAAATGTATCTAGCCGGACATATCCGGAAATGATTTTGATTGATTTATAAGAAAAAGGATCAAATAATAACCTACATTAAAAATAATAGCCCGATCTACCCCGATACATAAACAAAAACACTAGCAAATGAAAAATATTGAAGAAAATCACAGTATGAAAATGGGTTTTTTATTTTTAAAAAAAATTATGTAGTTTGATAGTTGATCATAACTTCATATATGTAATCTGTAAGTCTCTTACCTTGTCCATGAGAATCCATAACTTTCAATTCGTACGAAGAACTTGATAACAAAAAAAATCACTTTAATCTTTCCAAAAGCGCCGAGAAGGGATACGTACACTAATTGACACGGTCAACTTCCGACTGATCCCACGGCTAGAAGGTAAATAAACATTGAATATTGTTCCCGGGTTCATAATCTATTTGTGGAATTCGGTTTAAGAATGTTTTTGTTATTTTGACATTTTGGACTTTTGGCCGCGTAGATCGTGCAAATACCTGTATGTGCATCGTACAGTTAAGAATCGGTTCTTGAGAACGAAAATGGTAATAGATGGTAAGTAATCAGATGGTAATAGCCAAAGTAAATATTGATTTACCGAACCAAATTTATTCTTGTACTTTAATCAACAAGTCAAGTTAATCCTTAGCTTTGAGCTTTTATTATATTGGAATTGTGATGTTTTCTTTCTTTTCTAAGTTTCTAATTTTTATATTAGCCCTCAAATAAGAAAAAAAAATTGCAAACTCAATTTTTTTATTTTTGAACACAGTTCATGACACTGTTCAGCGCCGTGTCAAACGTTCAAATATAAAACGAAGCCTGAATATTAGGGATGGGTCACGTTGTATGAATCAAATACTTTGTATCAGATACTGAAAAGTATCTGATACAAGGAGTTGATCCAACCAAAATGAACCGGGTACTGATACTCACTGATCCATTGATACTCTGATACTCACTGATCCATTGATACTCAGTATCAGTTGAGTGTGAGGTACTAATACAATAGCTTTGTTCCCACCCAGCCAGATAAATGTAATAAAAATGCGGAATGCGATTTTAACGTTTCCACCCTGCCGCTTACAGTTTGCTTATTTTTTTTTTTTTTTTTTTTTAATAATAAAAATGTTTTATTTTCTCATTTGTAGTTACAAGATTTTTTTTTTTTTTCATCAAAACATTTTTTTTTTATGGCATTGGTCACTGTGACCGTCAGCCAGAGTTAGTTGCCTTTCATAAAGGCATGATATAATAATATTTTAAATTAATTTAAATAAACATAGGTGTATCTATTCCTATTTAAACAGAAATATATCTCTTTAATATTTAAGTGCACAAAAATTATCCTTAACTTTATAGTAATAATAGTAATCCTAATATACAAATAATGCCCATATATATATACACACACACATACAGATATACACATATATATACATATATATATATATACACATACACATATACACATACACACACATATATATAAACACACGCACACAAATACATATATTTACAAATAATCCATGACTAACCCTAAAGGAAGTAAAAATTCACAACATAACTTATGTAACTAGTTTGTATAACAACGAATTATTTAAAATTCAATTAAATCTATTAACTAAAATTATTGTATCAGTAATTAAACTCCTTTACCAATCTGCCTCTGTAATGCCAGGCTACTTTGCAGTATTTTATCAACGAATTGAGGTTATCGCTGTTTAATATTTCAATAACTTCTTCAATTGTTAGAATGGCCTTAAAGAAGCATTTAAGTCGGAATTCGGACAAAATGGGGCATACTGCTATAAAATAACGTTCAAATATAAAACGAAGCCTGAATATTAGGGATGGGTCACGTTGTATGAATCAAATACTTTGTATCAGATACTGAAAAGTATCTGATACAAGGAGTTGATCCAACCAAAATGAACCGGGTACTGATACTCACTGATCCATTGATACTCTGATACTCACTGATCCATTGATACTCAGTATCAGTTGAGTGTGAGGTACTAATACAATAGCTTTGTTCCCACCCAGCCAGATAAATGTAATAAAAATGCGGAATGCGATTTTAACGTTCCCACCCTGCCGCTTACAGTTTGCTTATTACTAGTGAGCTGTTCCCACCCAGCCAGAATACTATAAGATAACCACTGGCTTACCATCAGAGCTATAAGCATATTTTTCTCTTACAGCCAGTAAGCGACATGCGCAATGGATATATAATATAATCCCAATAATGCTTAGAGGTAAGCATTTTATTTTTCTCTTAAATACTATTAGATTTAGCTCTTGCATAAACCATTCTTTAAATTTTATAAATTAAATATTATTGATTCCATAAATTTAATAATTTTTTGGTGTTTTCGATTAGCTTATATAATTTATATCCTGAGGTTGAACTTTAAATCATCACATACTCATTTTGTACCTCTTTTAAATAAATTCCTCACTATTTGCTGTTACTTTGTTTCTTATAATATTATCCATTGTTAGCATTCTGACAATCTATAAGCTCTTCCACCTTTAGTAATGTTTCTCATTGAATTTTTAGTCCCTTTGACTGCGCAATGCCAGTATACTGGCACCGGCCGGCCGTGCCCTGAGTGCGCTGTGCCAGTATACTGGCACCGGGTGGCCGTGCCCTCAGTGCGCTGTGCCAGTATACTGACATCGCTATTTTATCGTATAACTGCGCAATGCCACTATACTGGATCGTTAGTGTGGCGATCTAGTGGATGTTACTCGAACTTGTAAGTCTAGTGATGATCGCTAGATCGCGTGAGACTTCAGAAATAATTTCTGACTCATAAGTTGTGCTTTCCAGCTTTTAACGCTTGATAGCATGAGCCTTCAAAAATAGGAGACTAACACTGCCAATATACATTCTGGTTTGGCCGGTCCGAAATCCCGGATCAAAAAAGGTGATAGAAACAAATAGAAACGGATCAAAAAATATAGAAACAAACAAATAATACCTTTTTTGGGAAAAATTTGTTATTTCATAATTAAATTCGTATTTGATTAAAAACTGGCTAAACTAATATTATAATAATATAATAACTGGAGGTTAACAAGTAATTTTTTTCATTAAAACAAATAGGAATTAACCTTGAGACAGGCCGGCGCAGCCACCTACTAGGGATGCGACATCGATGTCAATGTTTCTGAAACATCGATGTTACATAGCCGATGTTTTTCGAACACCGATATGTGGGCCGATGTTGACATCGATGTTTTTAGCAGTTAGATTTTTTTATTTATTTTTTTTATTTTTTAGCACTAACAAAGTTGTTTTTAACATCGGCGTTTTAACAATAACCAAGTTCTTTTTAACATCGATGTTTTAACAGTAACCAAGTTCTTTTTAACATCGATGTTATACAAAAAAACTAGTTTGCTCTTAACATCGATGTTATAACTATCAAGTTGTTTTTAAGATCGATATTTTTGTCCAAAATATCTATTTTAAAACATATTTGTTTTTGCAGAAAACATCGATGTTTTAAAAAAAGTTGTTTTTAACATCGATGTTAGGACAAAAACAAATATGTTTTAACATCGATGTTTTGGACAAAAAACATCAATAAATATGCTCTTAACATCGATGTTTTAAAAAAAGTAGTTTTTAACATCGATGTTATGACAAAAACAAATAAGTTTTAACATCGATGTTTTAAACAAAAAACATCAATAAATATGCTCTTAACATCGATGTTAAAAACATCGATGTTATAACAATAAAAAGTGGTTTTTAATATCAATTCTTTTTTAGCACTAACAAAGTTGTTTTTAACATCGATGTTTTAACAATAACCAAGCTCTTTTTAACATCGATGTTTTAACAATAACCAAGTTCTTTTTAACATCGATGTTATACACAAAAACTAGTTTGCTCTTAACATCGATGTTTTAACTATCAAGTTGTTTTTAACATCGATATTTTTGTCCAAAATATCTATTTTAAAACATATTTGTTTTTGCAGAAAACATCGATGTTTTGAAAAAAGTAGTTTTTAACATCGATGTTATGACAAAAACAAATATGTTTTAACATCGATGTTTTGGACAAAAAATATCAATTAATATGCTCTTAAGATCTATGTTAAAAAACCTCGATTTTTTAACTATCATGTTGTTTTTAACATTGATATTTTTGTCCAAAACATCTATGTTAAAACATATTTGTTTTTGCAGAATACATCGATGTTAAAACATATTTGTTTTTGCAGAAAACATCGATGTTTTAAAAAAAGTTGTTTTTGCAGAAAACATCGATGTTTTAAAAAAAGTTGTTTTTAACATCGATGTTGTGACAAAAACGAAAATGTTTTAACATCGATGTTTTGGACAAAAAACATTAATATATATGCTCTTTACATCGATGTTAAAATCATTAATTTTTTACCAATAAAAAAATGTTTTTAACATCAATGACAAAAACAAATATGTTTTAACTTCGATGTTTTGGACAAAAACAAATATGTTTTAACATCAATGTTTTAACAATATCCAAGTTGTTTTTAACATCGATGTTTTGGACAAAAAACATCAATACATATGCTTTTAACAACGATGTAAAACATCGATGTTTTAACAATATAAAATGGTTTTTAACATCAATGACAAAAACACATATGTTTTAACATCGATGTTTGTGACAAAAAACATCAATATATATATATATGCTCTTAACATAAATGTTTTAACAATAAAAAGTGGGTTCTAACAATAAAATGTGGTTTTTAACACCGATGTTATGACAAAAACAAATATGTTTTAACATCGATGTTTTGGACAAAAAATATCAATAATATGCTCTTAACATCGATGTTAAAAACATCGATGTTTTAACTATCAAGTTGTTTTTAACATAGATGTTTATGACAAATACAAAAATGTTTTTATATCGATGTTTTGGACAAACAACATCGATGATAAAAACAACTTAGTGATAGTTTAATTAGTTTTTGTAAATAACATCGATGTTAAAAGGAACTTGGTTATTGTTAAAACATCGATGTTAAAACATATTTGTTTTTGTCCAAAATATCGATTTTAAGAGCATATATATTGTCGTTTTTTGTCCAAATCATCATTGTTAAAACATGTTTTCATTTGTTATCAACATCGATGTTAAAAACCAAATTTTATTGTTAAAACATCGATGTTACCTACCACTTTTTATTAAACATCGATGTTTTGGGCAAAAAATATCAATTAACAAGCTCTTAACATCGATGTTTTAACTATCAAGTTGTTTTTAACATAGATGTTTATGACAAATACAAAAATGTTTTAACATCGATGTTTTGGACAAACAAAAACAATATATATGCTGTTAGCATCGATGGTTTGGACAAAAACATCGATGTTAAATACAACTTTGTGATAGTTAAATCATTGATGTTAAGAGCATATTAGTTTATGTAAATAACATCGATGTTAAAAAGAACTTGGTTATTGTTAAAACATATTTGTTTTTGTCCAAAACATCGATTTTAAGAGCATATATATTGTTGTATTTTGTCCAAATCATCATTGTTAATACATTTTTGCATTTGTTATAAACATCGATGTTAAAAACCAATTTTTATTGTTAAAACATCGATGTTACCTACCACTTTTTTTATAAACATCGATGTTTTAAAAAAATTTGTGTTTGTTGTTTGTTTTGGACAAAAAAAATCAATATATATGCTCTGAACATCGATGTTAAAATCATTGATATTTTAACAATAAAAAGTTGTTTTTAACATCGATGTTTTTGACAAAAACTAATATGTTTTAACATCAATGAGATTAAGAGTATATATGGATGTTTTTTGTCCAAAACATCGATGTTAAAACATTTTTGTTTTTGTCAAAACCATCGATGTTAAAAAGAGCTTTTTAAAAACATCGATGTTGTTTTAATCATTGATGTTTTCTGCAGAAACAATTATGTTTTTGCAATAAAAAGTTGTTTTTAACATCGATGTTTAAGCTACAATTAAGATGTTTAATAAATGATTATGTAAAACCAACTATGTAGAAAACATCGATGTTTTTATATATTTATAATGAAAAATAAACATGCTTTGCACTTAAACATCTATTTAAATACGTTTGGGCACTACTATGTTAATCTTTAAAGAACGTATACATTAAAAAACATCGATGTTCTTGAACATCGATGCTTTGTAGTCGATGTTTAATCGACATCGATGTTTTGATTGTAAAACATCGATGTTCAAAACATCTATGTTTTGCCTTCGATGTCGCATCTCTACCACCTACCCCCGATCTCATATCACCTCGCGCAGTTAAAGGGTTAATCAGAAATTCAGTTTCTTACTTTTGTATGTCATGATGATCATCCCTTTATTGAAGTTTAGAAACTTCTTTATCTCTTTAATATCCTTGCATATGTACTTAAAGCGTTTATCCTAATGACCTTTTATTTGTTATTGTCAAATATATTTTCCTGATAGTGTAATATTCCTTTCTCTGTTTTTTTTTTATTTTAAAAATAACAGTGACAATATGCTGATATTGATCAATAAAACTGTTTTATTCTACAGTTTGTATTTTATTTTTATTTCATGATTTGCAATACATATATTTGTTTCATCAAAGGTATACGATATAGTTGTCATTCTATTTCTTAATATTTTTAAAATTTATTTATTATAGGGTCTCTGATATCTGTAAATCAATATATTGTGGAATCAAGGCCGTTTCCTGCGGAGAAAATAAAAGGTGTGTCCTTAATGCTGATTAAATGTAATTTATATTTCTTTCCTATAATTTAAACATAAATATTTTTATTTCCAGAGCTAGAAGACTTCCTTATTTATTTATCGGACTAGCCAAAAAACAATGAAGAATGATTTCATATTGCAAAAAATACATTCAGTGGGATCATTTAAAGTTAGAAATATAAAGAAAAAATGAACCTCTGAATATCAGCTCACAAGAAATATGTTAACCCTGAACCCATAAATATATATATATATATATATATATATATATATATATATATATATATATATACTGTGGAAAGCTCAACTGACAGATTCTAACTAGGAAACACCAGGATTTTGTATTTTATTCTTGGCACTTTTTTGTTACAGTTTATCAAGTTACATTCTCAACATTAGTTAATTTTGAATTATTGTTGATCTGATTATCATTATTAAACTTATTGCTAAAGCTATCACTATTTTACTTCTGTGTGTGAACTATTTCGGAAGGTTATGATAATTGAACAGAACAGAACAGAGAATATTTGAAGGTCTCCCTTCATATTACAAATATATCACTCCTTTGGATGAAGACTGACACTATCCAAAAAATTTTATCTTTGCATAAGATTTAAAATAATATTATCTAAAAAAAATTTACATTTTTAAATCCAATATTTAATGCTGGATAGTAGTGTTCCATGGAGTTGTGAGATTGTAGTAATGATCACATGTACTGTAAAATTTCAGTTGTGAGAATTGTGGCACTCTTCTTCCGCAGTGATATGGATATACTATATCTTAACATTCAATAGGTTCCTAGTTTCCATTATTAAAATGGAGACCTAAGATTAGCAGTGCTTCCAATGCTAGAAGCAGTGCACATTACTAATTAAAAGTTAAAACACCCAAGTTTAAGCTATAGGACATAAAATTAAATGGTACCAGGAATTTCGTCTAAAGGTGGATAATCTTTATGAATAAATTAGTAAATAAGGTAAAAGTAATTATTTGTTTGAAAAATATACAATTAATTCACAGAGTTGGAACATTATGATCTGAATCCCAAATAATGTAAAAAAGTTACAGTAACAAAACTTCATTTCACATTTTTGGCCAAATAGTCAATCATCTAATAAATTCTTCAATAAAAATCAACTTCTTTTGCAGGGATTTAATGTAAAGCATAAGTCTTAAGGTGCCTTTACACCTCACGAACATCACCTTCGAACAAGTTCTCCTTCGAACCTTGCCGTACCGACGTGAAGCGAACAGGCATTTATACTTCACGTGACTTTAAGCGAACCAATATGGCTGACGCACCCAAAGCTAGCTTATGATAAAGAAAAAATCTCCATTATTAATATATTTTAAATTATCTGAAAAATAAAAAAATAGGAGACGATTTACAACGTTTCAGAAATTACACTAGTATCACAAACAACTCCTGTCACTTAGAAAAAACCCAAATCAAAAGCGACACTAGCGCTACCCCCGAACCCAGGCGAACAGATGAAGTACCTATAACACCCGAACAGTCGACGTGAAGGCTGTTCGAAGGTTGTTCGAGGGTGGTGTTCGAAGGTAAAGTTCGTGAGGTTTAAAGGCACCTTTACTAAGAGCAGGGAATCTGTATTCCATCCAGAATGTCCCTTTTAACATTGACCTGAGTACAACAAATATCTGTTTTGTCTACTTTATGATGGTAGACTAAAACTTCAATAATCTTTAAAAAAATTTAAGCAGTCCTTAAATATTAAATAAAAAAACCTAGACCCTCTTAAGAGAACACAATAATGGATTTTACATATTTTCCAATCAGAACAGGATTATGCATCAAATTTACTTTTTTGTTGGGAATTGTGTCAAAATCAACTACCAGAATTTTTTTTTTTTTGGGAAAAAAAAATACCAGAATTTTGTATTTATTTATTTAACATCACTGTATGCTACAATGGCTAACCCTAAATCAAAACATTTTATTTGATTAAAAATTAAGATATCCGATGAAGTAAATGATGTGTCAAACAATAAAACGAAAAAATGACACAAATCATGAGTCCAATGAAGATAGTAAATGATTCCAATTACTGTGAGATGGAAATGGTTGGGGGTGCGGTCAAATGAAAACACTATATGTGAAATAACATATATATTGTGCCGACGTTTCGACCCGATATTCAGGTCTTCTTCAGGGCTGTCGAGTGAACTGTCGGAGATCAACTCAAGAGTTGCCTAGGCAGTTGATCTCCGACAGTTCACTCGACAGCCCTGAAGAAGACCTGAATATCGGGTCGAAACGTCGGCACAATATATATGTTATTTCACATATAGTGTTTTCATTTGACCGCACCCCCAACCATTTCCATCTCATATTCTTCTACGGTCAACAAATTTCCTTCATTATGATTCCAATTACTAGTGAATTAAATAAACTTAGAACAAACCGTTTCCCACCCAATCTAAATCTACATTGGTGAATCAAATATTCCGTAATAATGCTTTAATACTTGAATATGACTTAGTTAAGCCACTAGGTTAGCAGGAGAGATGTGCACAGCTTACCAGACATGTGCACTAACCTATCAGCGAATTACCAGAAAACAGCTAGGAATTTGCGCTTGGAACAAACCTAGTAAGTTGGAAACTAAGGAATCAATTTATTTTAACTTATCCGATAGAAGCAATATTAAAGTCGAGATTTAGTTTATTCTAATTCTGTATATGAAAATAATATCGATATTAACTCTCTCTGATGTCAATTTATTATATACGATTGTACGTTATACAATCGACTAGACAAGCTGCGGAATCTCAAAATCGATATCATTTTATACTTGTAATAGCTAACCCCGGACTATGATCCAGATACTGGCTACTCTACTGATACAGTTGAATCATTTAGAACTTGAAGTATTCCTTGCAAACTACTTAATACCTGATCCCTTGATTCAGCAACAGACTCTTTAGTAATTTTATTCTTTCATTTTAGACGGTAACAATAATGAAATAATAGAAAGTAATAACCTAGGGTCTGTTTGCGAAGACCGCATCCAGTTACTTTCACAACGCGACATCCAGTTACTTTTAGTAAGCAGTTACTTTCAACAATCTGTAGTGGTTATAAACAGTGATAACCTTAATTTGTAATTACAGTGATAATAAAAATGGTTTAATTTCAGTGATAATAAAAATTATTTTCATTTTCAAATTCATTTTATTATAACAATGAAAATTTGTTTAAGAAGATAATACAAGACATTACATCAATTATGCCGCCTACTAATTGAATTTGGTTTTTTTATAATATTTACTTTTTTATAAATAAATATTCATAGCTGAAATATATTCTTGTTATTCTCACCATTTTTTGCAAATACAGGTTATAAATATTGTTATGAAAATAAGGGTAAAGGTACTGAAGAGCGGCTGATGGGCGTGGCCTGTTTTGAGGGGTTATGTGACCGTGATGTTATCGAACTCCTATCGCCTTTATTTCAGTTAAAAAATGCCTTGATTGGCTTTAATAGATTCTAGCTTTCGACTCCCGCTCGCTCTTCAGAGATAAATATACCCCCAAAAGTGTCCTTTTCAGTGGAGATCGGTCCTTACTTTGAAGAGTGCCTTAGTGAACGGCGCATAAGCCGCTACTATTATCTAACATAACCTAAATAAAGTAATGAACTTGAATTATTTTCATTAAAAAAAAATTATTGATTGAAATTTATATACGATTTTCAAACCTAATGATTTTAATAATTGAATAATTATAACTATTCATAAATATATATGTAATAAATATAATTTAATTATTATAACAAGAATAAGTTTATATTTTTAGATGTTTCATTTTTATTTAAACAAAACATGGTGTACATTTTATAATACCTATATGTAGAGGAATATATTTAATTTAAAAAATAAAAATATGCTTACTTAGTAAAAAATTCGTTGCCGTATAAAGTTTCGTTGAACCGTAGTTCATTTATTCAATTATAATGCAACGGTCATTCAATTTTGTGTATCAGATACAAAAGTATCAGGTCCAAAAAAGTATCAGTATCATTTGTATCAGATCCAAGAATTTGAAGTATCAACCCATGCCTACTGAATATCGTTCCTGATCGTTCCAATGCTGAAACGGAACTACGTCCCGTTACTCTAATAGAACGGTCTGTCCCTATCTGTAACAGGCTGTTCCGAACGTCGTTTGGCGTAGTCTAAGATCTTCTTAAGAAAGTTGGTGAAATGACAGATTTTTACCAAGGTAGCTGTAATTTAAATGATATCTTAGCTACTTGTTGATATTCCTTTGTAAATTCTCTGATCATATTATTTTTCTTTTGTAAACTGACTGCCTTGACCAGTCTTGAGCATGAACAGAGCTTACTGATTCCAAGATGCTGATAATTAATAATGCGTCATTTTAAATTTTGGTCACTATTATGTCAGTGGCCCAAATAGTTTTAAGTCACATTGTGAGGAGTTAAGTGATTTAGCCTTTATGTACCATAATTACCAATAATTGTGTTGAAAAATTTGAATGACCATGAAGAAAGGTGTGAAGTGTTGATTTAACATTCTCAAGTGGTTACCACCAAAGGGTACAAACTTAGTAACCTGAACATTTTAAACTGTTTTATGAAGTTGAAACTATTAAGAAAGAATATGATTGCTATTCTTGATGTTCTCATTTTTAATTTAAAATAAACATCTATGCATGTCACCCAACTAAGCTATTATAGTGTCGCTAATGTTGATCCTTACTACCTAAAGAAATTCATGATTATAGTTCCCTGAAGTTACTTTTGAGCGTAGCCATTATGGCACCATTTAGTGTGACCTCAATCTTAACTTATAAGGACCCCTTTGTGGTTGAGTTTATTTATCTCTGAAGTGTGAGCGCTAGTCAAAAGCTAGGATCTAATAAAGCTGAGGAAGACGATATGGTAGTTAAAAGCACCATATTTCATTTTTTGTTTTTCTGTTCAGTTCAGTTTTTAGTTATTATGATGATAACTGAATTCACAAAAGTCTCAGCTAAAAACTGATGTATGAATATAAGTATGTTTAATTATGTTTAAAAATGCAAATAAAGCATTATTATTATTTATATTTATTGCTCATTTGTCGGGAATTATATCTAGATCACTGAAGAAATCACGAGGGAACAGACAATTTTGCTTAGTTAAAACTTTAATTATAATCCTGCATGTGTGCAAGTAGGACTGGTTTTTGAGCTAATTTTTAATTTTTAAGGTCAAGGCCAAATTCTTCCATACCCTTACTTGTCCTTTTCCATATTTATCCATTAGGTGAAATAACTATTGGCATCACTATTACTTTTTCCAAGCGATAAAGGGTTTTAAATATTTTGGCCCTGGTATTCAAAAGGTTCGAATTGGTTAGGAACTGGTGTATTGATAATTATGGCAGTTTTGTCTTCTTCTTTTTTTTATTACCAAAATATCAGGGGGTTAAGCAATACCCCATGAATGATCCGTTATCATTTGATCCCAATAAACTAGCAAGGCTGTTCTCGTTGCTTTTCAGATATATATATTGGTAATAGGGTACTCTACTAGGTTTGCCCAGTAATCCTAAAGTTCTACATATACTTTGATTTTGTATTTTGGCTGCATTATTATGCCTTATCAAATATTCTGCCCCAGCTAAAGTCTATTATTATTATTTATTTCTAAAACTTTCAGGAAGGTTGTTTGTCTGAAGTAGTAGAGAATATACTCCAATCGCATTAGGTTGGTTTTTGTTGCCTATTGTATGTGTTGGTTGAAAGCTTCATACAATTCTTACAGTATTCATCAACACAGCTTTTTTGAGCATATTTCCAAATTTTTCTGGCACGGACTGAGCTAGTGTTCTCATCATTATTATCCATTTGAATAAAAAAGAAAAAAAAAGACCAGGAAAGAGATGTTTTTACTTGACTGGGCTGCATATTGATATTGATTAATTATAATGAACTTGAGACGAACACTCAAACCTGAATCCATACATCAAAACATCTTTAAAAAATCTCAAGAAACATAAGCCTAGTTGGGTGCTCATGGCTAATTTTGTTATTATTTCATTTGAAGATCTGCAAATTTTATTTTTACTGTCTAATAAATAGTACTTCATTTTCCACAGAAAATGTTGTGGTCACTAAGTGAAATAACATTTTTAAAATTTTATCAATCCATCATCATATTCTCAAATAAACAAAATATAGTTTAATTATGATTTATAATAACTAGAAGATGGATTTCTATGTATTTATGTTATTTTTTCCCTAAGCATTGTACACATTTTACATTTTGATAGGATGATGAATAGTCAAGATTTACAATTTAATCTTTTTTTATTTTGGAAAGCCAATGTTTCGATCCCTACATCTGGATCTTCATCAGGGCTAAAAAGAAGACAAATATATGAATATCTATACTTGAAGATGACAATTAAATGTTTATCATGTAATTATTAATTATAGATAGTAACAACAAGGAGTAGCAGAATAATGGGAAAGAAATCCTACTGATGGTATGTTTACATGACATGTATACTTTACAAAACTGATAATTATATTAAGGATAGTAAAATTATACATGAATATTTAAATAAGTAGCTGGTTAGCAAGCTAAAATAAAATCTGATATTTACCTTCTTTTTTTTTTTTTTTTCCCGGCACTATGCACCGCGATCTCTTGGGTCTATTGTGCGCCTGATTTCTAAATGGCTATATTTAGAGCATCAGTGAATTTAAGCAGACTTGTCGGGTTGACTAGATCGTTAGAACTTGGGTCAGGTATGTTCACCTTGCCAAAGGTACTGAATCTTAGTCTAGCAAGTCTTTCACACCAGCTCACAATGTGGTAAGCTGTTTCTTCCTCCCTGCCACAGAATCTACATATGGGCGTGTCTGCGAGTTTAAGCTTATGCATGTGTTTGTTTAGCTTACAGTGTCCCGTATAGATCGCTGTAATTCTTTTGAGTGCTTTCCTGTCCAAGTTCAGTAGAGTATCACTTATTTTGACAAAGTAGCCTTTTAGGAAGAATTTGGAGTGATGCTGTGTTTTATCATTCCAATTTTGTTTTTTAATTGCACCTTATATCTCCCCTATCCTTCTTTTGGCGTAGCTTAGACTTATGCCAATTACTGGTTCAGGGGTCCTTGGTCTTTTTGCTGCGCCTTTCCTTGCAAGGCCATCTGCTTTTTCATTTCCTTGGATGCCAGAGTGTCCGGGCACCCATTCCACTCTGACTCTATTGCTTTCAGCTAGTTTGTTGAGCGAGATTTTGCAGTCTTTGACGATCTGTGATTTAATGACATTATTGTTTAATGCTCCTATAGCTACTTGGCTGTCTGTAAAGATGGTTATATATTTATTTATTGTATTTTCCGCCAGATGCTCCGAAGCGCACTGGTAAATTGCTAGCACTTCTGATTGAAAGACTGTAGCATATTTACCAAGTGAGATTGATATGCTTTTTGTAGGTTTATCCTCCCTCCAGATTTCCGCTCCAGATCCAATCTTGGTGAGCGAGCCATCCGTATAGCAGTTGATTCCTTTATGTTTTTTGTGTGGTTTCAACTTATTTATTATTGTTTGATAGTTGGTATTCTGGATTTCACGAATTTGTTGATCAGAGTGCATGGACAGCACTTGATCTTTCTCGATTTTCCCGTATATCTCCCAATGGTCATCCCTAGAATTTGTTCTAGGTGAGTTGTTTTGTTTTACAATCCTGTATGAGGATTTCATAGCCTGAACCTCCACTTCTATCTGCAGTGGTGCTAAATTTAGCATCACTTCCATAGCAGCTGTTGGAGTACTTTTCATTGCTCCTGGCATGCAAGCCTCTGTAGTTTGCTTAGCAGGATTTTGTTTTTTCCCCTACTCGCTTTGTGCCACCAAAGCAGGGCTGAGTATAGAACTATTGGTCTTATTGCAGTTAGATATAGCCAATAGACCATTTTGGGTTTTAATCCCCATTTCCTGCCTATTGCTCTTTTGAAGGCCCATAGGCATTTTAGGGCTTTGTTGGTCGTTGTTTCGACATGTTTTGTCCAGTTCAGTTTGTGGTCCAGTGTTACACCCAGATGTTTTACTTCTTTAGAGGATGTAAGCTGGTATCCATTTATTTCTGGCAGTTAAATGTTTATTTTTTTCTTTTGTGTAAAGATACAAGTATGTATTTTTTTGGGGGTTTATGTTCAACCCATTCTCTTTACACCAGTTTTGTAGGATTTTTGTTGCATTTATAAGCAAGTCAGATAGTACGCTTTGATGTTTTCCTTCAATTAAGATTGCCAGGTCATCAGCGTACCCTTGTGTATAAAAGCCTGCGTTGTTTAATCTCACTAGCAAGGAATCCACTACTAGGCACCACAGTAATGGCGAGATCACACCTCCTTGTGGACAACCTCCTTTTGGTTTTATCCACAGTTTGGCATGTCCCAATTCTGTGACCAGAGTCCTTTCCTCCAGCATTCTTTCTATCCATCTGGAGGAGATTTATTCTATATTTCTGTTTCTTATAGCGTCCTTGATGACTTTATATGGTGTTTTATCAAATGCACCTTCGATGTCAACAAAGGTGCCAATTGTTATTTCTTTTTGGTTCAAAGATTTTTCAATCCTTAGCACCAAATTATACATGCATTCAGTCTGGCTCTAGCCGTCTTATAGTGAGGACCTGTTATCAACTCTTCTGTTTGTTTTTTTCTCTCTGCTATCAGTCTTTTTTTTTCCATAGTTCTTATTATCATAATTATATCTTATTTTTTCGAAGCTTTTATGGACCATTAGTACAAAATCCGAAGCCACCTACAGCCTTAAAAGTTATAAAGGTAAGATATAAAATTAAGTTCCCGTTGTGGACAGTGCCGTGATAAGGACAGTGAGCTTATCCCCACCATAGCTACCGCTCCCCACCAGCTCTACAGTACCTATTGTTAATCCAGTAACGTAGCATCCTCAGTAATGACGCAGTGCCCAATTTGCTGCGCCACAATCGTGAGAGACGAGAAGCTGGCAATAGTTTGCACATCGTGCAAATTATTATATCACAAAAAATGCTGCAACGTTTCCGAATCGGACGCTAAAAAGAATTGGAACTGCCCTTCATGCAGAAAAGCGCCCGGTAAATCCACGGCAACGTGCGATGGAGTGAGTGAGGACGTAGTAGGAGCAATAAAGAAACTTTCAGAGGACCTAAAAGAAATTAAAATCACACTCGAAAAGCAGAGTGAAATGACCTATGAAAGTAACGAGAGATTAAAAAAAATTGAGGAGCGTGCTATAAAGCACGAACAAATTATAGAAGAATTATTAAACGAAAACAAAAACTTAAAATCAAAAATCAGCGTGCTCGAGGTGCGAGTTAATCAGGCTGAACAGGCCCAGCTTTCGAATTCTATTGAAATCAGAGGAGTGAATATGAAAACCGGCGAATCAACAGAAGGTTTAGTGTGCTCCATAGGAGCGGCTCTGGGTCTCAAGTTAACTGCCGAGGACATCGACGCAGTGGAAAGAAAAAAACCTAGATCTGAGGACCCTCGGCCACCCCCGATCGTAGTCCGCTTCGTCAGGCAAACGACTCGGGACGAGATCGTCCGCCTTAGAAGAGTAAAGAGGGACTTCTCGACAAGACACCTGGGATGGGAGACTGACGAGAGGGTATACTTAAGCGAGGCGATGAGTCCAAGAAATAGGCACCTCTACTGGCTGGCGAGGCAAAAGAGGGCGGCCGGAAAGCTAAAGTACGTCTGGTTCGCCGACGGAAGGGTTCGGTGCAGGCGGGACGACGGCTGTCCGGTCAACATAATAAATAAGAAGGAGGATGTAGAGGCCTTGGGCTGATATAGGGGCAGTCATTACCTCAAATTTACTTTTCTTTCGTTTATGTTATATTTTTATTCTTTTTTTCTTCAAAATTCTTATACTATTTTTAAACTCAGAGGGATTTATTTTATTTTTAACTCAAATATGTTTCTTTTGATTATTTTTAATATTCAGAATTTTTCATTCCATAACATTAATGACTATAAGCCTCAATCTTCATGTATCTTTTCTTCACTATTTTACAACTATCAATTAGTTTTGTTTCATGTCACCCCTAATATCCAATACTGTACCCATCAACCTCTACATTCCTACACCCTTCTCAGATCAATCCCACTAATTCATTCATATGAGTAACATCCTTCTATCCTGTCACGTTAATTCCCAATCCCTTCCAGCACATTATGATGAGTTCCTAGACCACTTTCTCCATAATTTCTATCACATCATTGCCGTCTCGGAAACCTGGCTTAAACCAAATATCCCATCCTCTTCCATATCCATCCCTAACTACTCGCTCATTCGTCGTGATCGTTAGGACCGAACTGGAGGAGGAGTTGGTCTTTACGTTCACGATAGTCTGAAGGTAAAAATCCTTCTAGAATCTCCTTCCTCCGAACTTCCTCATCCGGAATATCTCTTCGTCGAAATTTCCTCCGATGCCTTTTCCCTCCTCTACATAATAGTTTACCGCCCACCGCATGCCCAATTTGATCCTTTCTTTGAATCCTCCCTCTTTACCTACGTCCCGTTATACAATAACGTAATCATCACTGGTGATTTTAACATAAACATTCTCTCCGATTCTCCTAACAGATCTTACCTCACAGACCTCATCCATTCACTCAACCTTTTCATAGTACCCTACCAACCAACCCACCATACTCAGTTAACCAGCACCTGGTTAGACCTTTTTATAATAGATACCCCCCATAACCTATTGTCTTCCTCACAACATCCAGTACCTTTCCTATCAAACCATGACCTCATCAAAATCTCCTATAATATTCCAACACCTAAACTATGTCCTAACAAAATCTCCTGGCGGAACCTTGATTCACTAACCTCCGAAAAGCTAAATCCTTATTTTGATTCACTTTCCCAATCCCTAGATCCCATTTATTCCTCATCCTCCATTGATGAAATGGTGGAATGCCTCTCGTCTAATCTCTCCACTTTCCTAAACCAACATGCTCCCCTCAAAACTTTTACCTTTAGACGTCCTGCCGCTCCTTGGATAAATCTTGAAATAAGAGAGCTAATGAGGAGAAGAGATGCCGCCAGAAGACGTTTCAGACGCACCCATACCACCGAAGATTACTCCCTCTTTAAATCCCTACGCAATCTCACCCAATCATCCTTACGGCGTGCCAAGGCACAGTTTTTCCATAAATCCATATCACAAGCCCAAGATCCTAAATCCAAATGGAAAATCCTTAAAAAGTTATCAGTTGTCAAATCCAAATCCTGTACTCATTACCCCATCGACCCAGATGAACTAAATTCCTATTTCGTAAACCCTTCAACTACTCCTCACCCCTCCTCATACTCATTTACGCAAACCTTCAACCCTGATAACTTTTACTTCCTTAATATTTCTCCTGAAGACTTGCTCTCCTCCGTCCTTAAATCCAGAACCAATGATTACGGCCCCGACCAAATTCCTGTAAAGATAATCAAACTCTGTCTCCCTGTTATCTTCCCTGCTCTTTTACACATATACAACTTTTCCCTACAAAATTCCATATTTCCTGAAGCCTGGAAAAAAGTGATAGTTCGTCCGCTGAACAAAGTACCAATTCCCACCTTAGCCTCCGACTATAGACCCATCTCCATCCTTTCTAACCTATCTAAACCGCTCGAAAGAATTGTCCACACCCAACTCAATGACTTCCTAGAGCGGAATGCTCTCCTCAACCCTCTTCAGTCCGGCTTTCGTTCCCATTATTCCACACAATCTGCTCTGTTAAGGATCACTCAGGACCTCCATTCCTCCATAGACGAACATAAAATTACCATCCTAATTCTCTTTGATTTCTCAAAAGCGTTCGATACCGTAAATCATGAGATCCTCCTTTCTAAACTCCAAAACCTATCCATATCAAACAGCGTCTTAAAGTGGTTCCTCTCCTTCCTATCCCAACGTTCACAAACAGTTCACATTCCTGATAAACCTCCTTCCTCACCTCTCTTATTAACTAGAGGAGTACCACAAGGATCCTCACTTTCACCAACTCTCTTTTCCGTCTATATCAACGATCTCCCTGAGTCCATCAACCATTCACAATACCACTTGTACGCTGATGACCTCCAAATTTACCTATCCTTCCATCCTTCCAAAATGCTGGAGACAATCCGGAAATTACAAGAAGATATAGACAGCATCAACGCCTGGGCAGAGAAAAATGAGTTAAAACTGAACGGAAAAAAAACCAAGGCAATCCTCATTGGCTCCAAGCACCTTCTTAATTCCCTTCCTTTCTACCCCTTACTCCGCCTTAATGACCAAACCATTCATTTCCAATCCCATGTCAGAAACCTTGGAGTGATCTTTGACCAGCACTTGTCGTGGAATAACCATATTTCCGAAATCACCAGAAAATCAATTGCTATCCTCAAACAGTTCCTAAGATCACGTGACTGCATGCCCTCAAAAACTCGTCAGCTCCTAGTTTCCTCTCTTATATTCCCCCATTTCGATTATGGCTGCCTTGTATACGGTGGACTGTCTGGTATGCATGAGGCGAGGTTGAAGAGACTAATGAACTGCTTCATAAGATTCATTTTCGGTGCCCCCAGGCGCTCCCACGTCTCCAGCTGGTACGCTGAATTGAAATGGCTCTATCCAGTTTTTCGACGGCAATACTTCCTAGGTGTTTATCTTTCCCGAACCTTTAGAACCAAGAAACCTCCGTATATCCTAAGTTTGTTCACACCATGCTCCTCCATACATTCTCTAAACACCAGATCCCAAACTTCTAACCTGTATATCCCTTTCTACCGATCTGCCTCCTTCACAAAATCCTTTATCATCCGTGCTGCCACCTTCTGGAATTCATTACCTGTCTCCATCCGAAACACTTCATCCCTCACCTCCTTTAAAACCCAACTATTCCATCACCTCCTGAATCTCCAATCTCCCGTAAATATGTAAATAGTGAAGCAATAGTGAGGACATATCTATACATATATATCTATACGATTTTTTTTTTTTTATACCTTTTAAGCTCAAAAGCTGATCAAAGTTTTGTACTTAACATCCAAATGTTTATTTTTTATTTCTTCTTACAATATTCTGTTTCAGTTATTTTTATTTTATTATTTTTATTTTTTGTGTCTACTTTGTATTTTAATTTTTATTGTATTCTTTATTTTTTATTGTATTTCCTTTAAGTAGCCAGACAAATGGCCATTAATTTTGTTCATGTCTGTTATTCTTAGGGGACTTAATGTCCCAGAATAAAAATTACTTTTTTCTTTCTTCTTTCTTTCTTTCAAATTATGCAGTGCTACCTCACAGGATTTTCCTGCTTGGTTAGTAAATTGCCTTTCATGTATTGGGTTTGTTTCCGATATTTGTTTTCTCACATGTCTGTCTACTATCTTTTCTAGCGTCTTCATTAAAAATGATGACAGACATATGGGTCTAAAGGCTTTAGGATCATCATATGATTCTTTGCCTGGCTTTGGTATATACCTTACCTTGGATATTATCCATTCAGTGGGTATATATCCTAGTGCTAGGCTGCCTCTTAATAATTTTAAGAATTGAGGTCTTATGATATTCATTCCTTTCTGAATTAGAGAAGGAAATATACCATTCACGCCAGCAGATTTGTATGGCTTCATTGTGTTAACGGCCATTCCAAAGCACTGCTGGTGACTATTTGCTTTGCTTCCCTCCACATCCTTTCGTCATTGGTTGACGTGGTATGTGTGGGGTTGTTAATGATGGTGTTTTTGATTTCACAGTTAGGAAATTGGGTTCTTGCCATAGCTTCCAGGGTTTCCATTTCGTTTACCGTGGATCCCCCTTCTACCTTTAGCGTGCCCAAGGTTTCCTGTTCTGTTTTATTTAATATTTTTTTTAACTCTGCTTACCTCTGGAATGTCGCTCACATCTGAGCAGAATTTCCTCCAAGCCTCTCTTTTTGCTCTCCTGACAGATTTATGATATTTGGTAAGTGCTTCCTTATAGATATCCCATCTGCCAGAGTTTTTTGCAGCGTTGAACAATTTTCTAGTTTTTGTTCTAAGGTTATTTAGTTCATTGTTCCACCATGGAACATTCCTATTGGATTTTTTTGTTTTAAGTTTGTTGCTATGATGGTAAGATTCCATCATTGTTTTTGTCATTGTAGAGTTGAGACAATCCAGTTGCCATTCATTTTGTGCATCTATTGGGCATTGTCTCATTAATTTAGTTAGTATAGAGGAGTAAGTTTCCCAGTCTGTATTCTTAGGATTCCTGTACTCCTCGTTATAGTTTAGTTTGTCCGGTAAGTCAAATCGTATGTATTTATGGTCCGAGCATGTTTCCTCGTTGGAGACATGCCAGTTTACGATTTGCCTACTGAGTGTTTGTGTTGCCAATGTTATGTCTATTACCTCCGATCTTAGTCTGTTCAGAAGTGTGGGTTTGTTGCCACTATTCAATATTTCAAGATCGTATTTTATAATAAATTCAAGCAATTGCTCACCTCTTAGATTGGTATTGCTGCTTCCCCAGATTTCATGATGGGAGTTGCTATCTAGTGCAGTAATAATGTTATTTCCATTTATTTCCCCCAGTATTTTTTCCATCATTGAGGTGGGGTACTTGTCCTCGAACGGGAGGTATCCCGCCAGCAAAATGGTGGGACTATCCTCTTTCGGGGTGTATTTCACTGCTGCTGAGTCTCTGGAACAAAGTTGCCAAAGAGGCAGCAGTTTTAGTTCATTTTTATATAATATGCAGGCTCTGGGGCTGTCCCTCGCGGATACTATGCTGTATCCCGGAAGTGTCAGCCCCATGAGCTCGCCTTTCAGTAGGTAAGGTTCTTGTATCAAGACAATATCTATGTTCTTACCTGTTTTATATTGATGCAAAACACCATTGGCTGCTATGCAATGGTGGAGATTTATTTAGAGCAGTTTCATTTTTTTTTTTTTTTTTTTTTTTTTCCCCTTCCTTCTACTCTTTTCCTTCTGATGGCTCACTAGGTGGCAATCGTGGCAGAGTTCTACCTTCCGTACTGGCTTTCGCCAGCACTTTGGGTATAGCTCCTCCTCCCATCGCCTCCCTAGAGGTTAATTCTGTGTTATTTGTACTTACGTCCGGTGATGCTATTGATTCAGGTTTTTTCTTAGAATCGGCCTTGGCCTCCTCTTTTGATCCACCCTCCTTTGCAGGCATCACTGTGGTCATTTCTGAGTGGCATTCCGACACTTCAGCTGCCTCCTCAGATGTCTCCATCCTTTCCTCCTCTCCAACGTTTAGGTTGCTTGGGAGTTGTTCTCTGTTTGGCCCTTTTATATGCCTAAAGGTTATCATCTTCATCCCGCAGCCCACCTTCATGTCTCTGTTCTTGAGGCATTCCAGGCTGGGCTCCGAGATTTTAAATATGGCAAAGAAGCCTTTTTCTGTCTCTTTTATGTAGTGCAGCCTCCATGTTTTGATGTCCGTGACTGCTTTGTTTTGGATTCTGATTCTTTTGAGCAGTGTTTCTTCAGATGGTGCTTTTCCTGGAAAGAAAGCACAGATCTTAGCCACTTTCATTAGGTCCCTCGTGTCGTAGACTCGGAGGCGCACGTCCTCTTTCATCTTCACACTAGGGATAATTTTTTTGAGCCACTGAATAGTGTGGTCATCCAGACAAGAGACGACACAGCCTCCTCTATTGAGACTAGCTCCATTAAAGAGTGGCTGTTCGTTGCTTTCCTCATCAATTTCGTCAACCTTTTCGGTGATATTTTCCTGTAGCTCCTCACAGGTCAGTTTTGTATGCGGATAGTCCACTGGGACCACCACAACCAACTGTCCTCTTGCAGCGAGGGCGTAGTTTGTTGTTTGTCCTGTGATTTCTCTGGGTTTCTTAGCCACAGGTGCTGAGGTTCCCGGAGAAGATCTAGGTCTTCAGCGGGGTCCAGTGGGCTGCCTCTGAGGCCTCGCAGTGTAACCTGCTGGCCTGGTTTGCCGCCCTCCTGTTTCCTGTCCATGTCTGTGATAGTAACGTGGGGGTCCACTTTTGGGCGTCCTTGGGTGGTTTCCCCTTTGTCAGTGTTTTGGCCCAGCTTTGGAGCACTTCCCTTGGTCAGGGCAGCTTTGTCTGCCGGGCCTGGTGGGGCCCTTGCATCCTCAGCTGCCCATCCTTGGGTTGGCTCCATATCAGCTGGTGTATTTGCCAGGAGTAAGGCTTTCGCTTTTCTCCTGTTACGCCTTTTTACGTCCTCCAGCACACCCATTCTGTTGAATTCGACCCTTAGTCCTTGTACTTCGTCTGTCAGTGCCTCTAGTATAGGTTCGACAGACGATTCGTCTAGGGTGTCATTGTAGAAATCTTCCAGATTTATGCGCCCCGACTGGTTTGAGTCCTCGTCGGGTGTAATTGGACTTTCGTCCATAAAGTAAAGTTTGTCTATTTGTCTGTTCATGGTTATAGTCCCACTCCACGTATGGCTATCCGCCGGGGTATACCCCCATCTCAGCGCTGTTAACGCTGAGAGTCCCAGAGTTCCGTCTGGGAGCCGGAATATATGCTCTCAATGCGGGGAGGATACTCAACCCGCGTTTAGCATTCCAGGGTCCTACTATATCCGCCTCAGACCTCCCATGCTCCGATGTATGGGTACCAATACGTGTGCTTGCCAGGCGGGGTGCTCCATGGCACATGTAGGATGGAATCCACAGCCTTGCCATCCCCATCCATGCCGCTTCACAGGCTCGTTATTGTCATGTTATTTCGTCTGTGTATTTGCTGTGGTGCACAGTGCATTGTAGGTCCGGACAGGCCAGGTCATTAGTGTGAAGCGGGTTACGCTTCACCTTATATTTAGACTTTTCTTTTGAGATTCACCTAGTGGCTCTTATCGAGCCGTAGGCGGCTATCATCTAGGGATGAACCCCACCTCTGTCGTTCGCTAGTTATGACTAACTCCTCAGGGGGCACCACGAGAAGGTGACAGTAGGCGTTGATGAGGATTAGGTCAGCGGGGAAAACTAAACAGTGAGTAGGGCACTATGGTTTAGTGTTCCCTCTTCAAGTGAGTAAGACTCCCGCACTCGTCTAACGCTTCAGCTTCCCCTTTACCCCACCCATTTACACCTTCTTAGTCAAGAGTAATACAGAGACTGAGGGTAAAAATATGTAATGTGAGAGGTGGTTGGGCCGACTTAAAAGGTTTACTACGGGAAAACTTGAAGTGAAAGACTACCTGACAACTAAGTGAAAATGAAATGAAAACGGGGGTAACTCACCCGTACATCTCCTTTCTCAGCCCAGTTCTATAAAGACCTTTCCTTAACCCGTTCATTCCTAAATACTCCTAACCAAATCATTGTAACCCGTGCGGATAAAGGAAACAAAACTGTTGTCATGGACCGCACAGATTACAATGATAAAATAAACACTCTTCTCTCTGACACAAACGCTTATGACCCCACCAAATGTGACCCCACACCTTCTCTCACTACAAAATTCACCCAACACCTAGATACAAAACAAATACTACTACTTACAGAAACCATAACTCCTACAATTCCATTGCTCCTTGTTGTTACGTTCTACCAAAAATCCATTTACCCGGTAATCGCGTCCGTCCCATCATTTCAAATATCAATTCTCCCTCCACCAAACTTTGCAAATTCCTTCTCCCTCCATTACTTACCATATCCCTTACTTAGCAATTTATAAATACATACCATTACTATAACTACCCTTAGTCATAATAATCCATACGACGTAAAAAATTCCTTCCACTTATTTGAACAGTTAAATACTCTCAAAATTCCCAATAACTTTATCTTAGCCTCTTTCGACGCCGAGGGTCTCTTCTAAAACATCCCGACTGATCATGCCCTCCAAATTGTTTAAGAAAATTGGAACACTTTAGAATCCCATACTAAACTTAATTAATCAGCCTATATTGACTCTCTTGCATTAGGTTGTAATTATGGATTTCTTTTTTTTCACAATAAATATTTTCTCCAAACTTCTGGCCTTGCAATAGGTAGCTGTCTAGCTCCTGATCTCTCCTTTATTGTTCTTAACAACCTAATTGATTCTGTATTACCTTAATTCCCCAATGATATTTTTTTCATTAAAAAATATGAGGATGACCTCCTACGATACTCAATCCCAAGGCTATTACTGATGTTCCCACCACCTTTAACACCTACTCGTTTACCATCTGAATTGTTTACCATTATTCTGTTACTCCTTGTTACTATCTATAAATAATAATTACATGATAAACATTTAATTGTCATTTTCTAGCATAGATACTCATATATTTGTCTTCCATTTATCCCTGATGAAGATTTACATGTAGGGATAAAAACGTTGGCTTTAAAAAAAAAAAAAAAGATAAATAAATGAAAATAAACAAAAAATCCTGACTGTTAATCATCCTATCATAAAGAAATATAGTTGACTATTACACACATCTATATTTTACATTTTTGTATAATTGACAAGCCAATAAGATATAAGTTTTTTGTTGAGGAAATTGTATATTTGAATCACAGGCTGGCTCGAGCCTTCAATACAATTGCATCCTCCTCATGTTGTTCAGTTTATCATTTTTCCATAATGACTCGATTTACATATTATTATTAAGAGTGAGTACTCATTAGCTTTTTCTTTTTTTAGTAAACCTAACATTAAACGGTTTCTATTATTGAACTTATAGTGTAAAATTGTATATATAATGAAAATAATATTTATTGTATGTATAATATAAAAAATTTAAAACCTAGTGGCTGGCTGTTTAGTGGTCATGACCCCCTCTTAAATATTTTGCTTTCTAATTTTTTGATAGTTTTAAACGAATAATGCAATTACGTCGTTACTATGCCTTAAACGTAACACTTTTGGTTGTTTAGATCGCAGTCCTTAATAGAGGTAATAATCTCATGCAAAGATAGTCCTTTCAGCCATAAAATCAAACTTATGGAGGCCAAACTAAACTAAGTGGAGCAAGCCTATCTATCCAATGCTCTGGAAAGAAGAGGAACACCCCAAAAATCCAATGAACGCCCAAAGGTATCGTCTGCTCAGTCGGAGCTGCCCTAGCTGTCAAGCTCACTGCTGATTACCTCGTCCTGCTACAGAGAAAAAGGCCCAGAGAAGAGGACCCCCGCTCCCCCTCGATTGTCGTGCTTTTTGTATGACAGTCCATCCGAGATGAGGTGATCCTACTCCGAAAGGTAAAAAGGGAATTTAACAACAAGCCCTTCTGCTGGGGAAATGATGAAAGGTTCTATATCAGCGAGAAGAGGCAATAAGGCAAGAGCCATCTCCAATGGTTGGCAAGGCAGATGAAGGCTCCAGGAAAAATTAAATGTGTGTTTTATTAACTGTTGATATCAATCATTGTCATTTTAATTCTGAAAACTTCCACCAGGTACATATCCCGGTTAAGCCAATCCCTTCACATCACTGACCTCCCCACCTATCTTGCAATATTTGCAAATTAAACGGGGGCGTGGGAGTTAATATAATTTTTAAATATTTTTTAGAAGAAGAAAAAAGCCCTTTTATCATATTTGACGTCTGGATGGAAATGAGGTTGGCAAAGGATTGGAATGTGACAGTGGTAGACTTATCAAGGTATAGCCTTACTATGTTCTATCCACAAAATTCTGTCAGAATAAATAAAAGAATCATGTCATAGTCAGAGAGATATATCGGCAAATAACAAAGCGACTGCTGGCCGGGAAGAAACAAAGGAACACAGTTGATCATATATTCTCCATTCCTCAAGTGCTAGAGAAGACCTATGAATGCAGTATTGACCTCCATCAACTCCCCATAGATTGCTGCCAAGTGATAGACTCAACTGGAATGAACTACTTGAAATTTATGAAAAAACTTTGGATCCCAGGAAAACTAGTCGGATTATGTGCGAGGATTTTATGAAAAACTCGATATAGTGTAAAGATATAAAACAATCTATGAAAAGAATTTGATTTAGAGCATGGTTCATACCAAGGAGACTCTCTCTCCCTCCATTATTCAACTTTGCTATATAACAAGCGGCCAAATCAATCGGGATGATCCAGGTTGAACAATTTACAATAGACTCACCCAACACTTGGCATATGCTGATGAGTGGTGATTTCAGGAAAAACAGTATGGACTGTTAAACAATAAGGTCTTGAAATAAATTAGGAGTAATCACAATACACAATATCCTCATAATGTGAAGGACATGAGAAACAGAGCCATGTACAACTGCTCCATTACACAATTAAATTGGAAGCATTCAAATATTTCGGTGCTTTTTGATGCAAAAAACTTTCATCACTGCAGAAATAAAAGCAAGAATCCCTACAGGAAACAGTGTGAAAAACATTGCATTTTCAAAAACTCTCATGGTTCTTGCCAATGGCCTAAGAACTGAGAACAAAATTATTTTATATAATTTCTTTAATATTTGATACTACTTTTTTCTGCCTATGCTGTGAATGATTTCTTTATCATTATGTATCTATTTATTTGTTTCTTTGTGGAAAAAGCAGAAAAAAATATTGCCAATCGTAATGAAGCTATTCAAATTTATAAGAAATAAAAAAAAGCAAAAGACATAAAGTAGGCTTAAAACAAAAATTTTAAGAAAACACTAGTATGATCTCAGTTTTTAGAATCTTTCAAAGCTCTTTAAGTATGAATTTGTATAAAAAAAAAAAAATTTTTTGGACCCGATTGCAGGACAGTTTTTTCCCAGCCCACTTATAAAAACATTATAACTCCACTTAAGGCGTATTGCCTAAAGGCAAGAATAATGAATTTTTTATATTTATTTTACCCCATAAAAACAACTAAATATTTTCATTGAAATAAAACAATTGATATTTATTTTCAGTACTTCGAAAAACATTTAATTACAAATTTGTATTGCAATAGAAAAAACCTGTTTAACATGAATATTATCGATGATAGGTTCAATGATTTTATTGTTAGATTGGTTAAGAACAATTTATGTTGAGTTAGGTCTATACACAGTCACATTTTGAAAATCACAAATTCTGTGCTAACATCTGCATGGTTTCACCAATCCATATGGAATTTAGGACTTCATGAAATACTTAAAATGATGCAAACCTGACCTCCCCAAAAAAAAAAAAAAAATAGATAATAATTGAAAATGTTAGAATAGCTTTTCTTAATTTATTTCTTGCGAAGATGTGTAAAATTAAAGCTATGGATATATAGTTAAAGCTGCTCATAGTAATCAATCAGTATTCTAATGGATGTAATAACTTAAAATGCATCAGTAATTAAACTGACTGAAGAATAGTTTGTACATTTTTATGTTGGCTCTTCTTCCTCACATGGAGGTTTTATTCTGGTTGCTGAAGTGAACTGTACCTCTGCTTGGGTTGGTGATATTGTTTATTAGTTATTGTTGTTCTATTTAGTTAAAGTTTATTTTGGTGGTTGTTTGAGATTCTACTGATAGTTGTGTCTCACAAGTGAGTCCTCTTTTTAGTGAATTTTCAGATGCATGATGCATTTTACGTAATATATAACTAAATGAATGAAAGCCATGAAGATGCCAGAATAGGCAAAAATTTAGGTGTTTGATTGTAATTTAATACATAAGACCTTTTATACAAGACTAGCATTCCCTGTCGCGGCTTTGCCGGCGAGCCTTTAAAATCAATTTGTGATCATTATGTTGGTATTGATTTAATATAATATGTTAACTGATGTTAAGGAGATTTAGTAAAATCGGAGCTTCCGGTAGGTGGAATGTTGGAGGGGGAAGCTGCCGGCTCGGTAGAAGAGAGGGAGGCGCTCAATGGAGAGAGTTCACTAAAACCGCCGAAACAAAAATTGCTTACTTGTCGTGAACGCTTCATTTTTAGGCTTTAAACATGGATTTTATTTGATGGAGTTAAACTCATCGTATCAAGATCTTTAAAATGAGTCCAAATTAGACATTTTTTCTCGAAGTGCAAAAATAGGTGTCTGTTAGAGTTAAACGACAATTTTGCCATTTAAACCCCTTAGGGGTTACATTTTTGAAATTACTTTCTTAGTGGTTACCTACATCGCGTTTAAAATCTAAATTCCGAACTTCAAGTTTCCATCATTAGTAGTTTTTGCTCTGCGTTGATTCTGTCAGTCAGGACAAAGCCTCTTATATATATAGAGATATTTGAGGCTGAATCCTTCTATATCCATGAACTTTAATTTAATTAAGTTTTTAATATGGTTTGTAACTGTAATAATTAAGCATTTTAATTGATGTACAAACGTTGAATTTGGATAAACTCCAGAGGAGTTACAAGTGTTTTTATGAAAACCTGGGGAAAAAATCCTCCAGAGAAACTAGTTCTAAAAATTTTCATTTCCAATTTCTACAGCTTTCTCCTTTAATTAATTTTTCTTGGCATACTTTATTTGAAGCCTCTTTTGGTTTTTATGGTTTCTTATATATGTGGATTACTTTAATAAATTCAGAAAAAAAATCACCAAAAAAGGTTTCCATTAAAATTGTAGCTCTCATGTCGGTAGCCTCCCCATTTTATACCTCACTTCTGTAGTAACTGTGTAACGTTGGGAAAAAATCTGATACTCATGATTGTATTACAGCATTGCTGATATCATATCAGATCAGATATCACCCACCACTTAAGCATAAACACATCCTAAATTATAAAATTAACTAGTCTCCCTAACATAACAGTGATTTTATTGTTCTAGATTTGACAAGGAAAGCTCGTTC
This sequence comes from Aelia acuminata, assembly GCA_911387785.2. Classification (NCBI taxonomy): domain Eukaryota; kingdom Metazoa; phylum Arthropoda; class Insecta; order Hemiptera; family Pentatomidae; genus Aelia; species Aelia acuminata. The sequence goes on from OU426980.1 coordinate 81,357,636, forward strand.
TCTTGAATCAGAAATAGATGAAAAACTCAATGATTTCAGTAAGCTTTGCAAAATGCATAAGCACCGTTTAAAATACTCAAGGTAAATGCATCATTTTTTTTAAAATGTTTACAAACAACTACTAAATGCTAGTAAATAAGCGTATTTTAACTAATTAATTCACACATTATTTCTTTAACATTTAAAACATCACAATTTATTGTACAAAATCTATTGTTTAAAAGTCTAAATTTGCAAAAGGCAGTAGTGATTGGGCTATGAAATTATTTTTCCATCTTCTGCCGAATCTTATTTTGAGTATGGTCCCGGATGTATTTTATAATTCTAAAAGATTTTTTTAAATTGTCTTATGCTTTGAACAACTTTAAAATATGTGAGATTGTAGCAGAAATTCATGAATGGTGGTCGTACATTCTCTCTAGTTTGGGGTATTTGTTCATAGTGATTCTTTCAGAATTAAGCAGAAAGATGTTTTTGATATATCACCATGCTCTGACTACATAAGATTTTTTTATTCTACTTCATTAATAGCATCTTTTGGCTTAGGTAATATTAATTTTCATGGCTTTGTTTTTTAAGATTTTGAACATTTAAAACTCCTAATTTTTATTAGCATTCCTTGATTTCATTCATGAATCAATTAATTCAATTTTTGTCTTTTTAAAGTTTTTAGTGTTTATTTCCAAACGAATTTGTTGCATTTCTACCAGTATAAGGGATGGGACTAGTGAAATATTGTGCTTTGAAACTTTTGTTAGCTATGAAGTTGATGATGACGGTTGTTAATGAGATGGTATAGGTGGAAATATTGATGGAATGGCAGCTTTTTTACTTTCGCTTACCTATAAATGAAATGCGATATACAGTAAGGGAAAATAATACGATCATGAAAAATTTCTGGTTTTCAACGGAAATACACGTTTTGGGGTCCCCTGTGTCCGGATAACCAAGTTCCACGAAATGGTCTGTGTATGTGTAAACAGACTAGTTAAAAAACTATAAACCGTACGAACCTGAAATTAGGTATTTGGTGTATGTATATGTCTATGATGTGACAGCAAACATTTTATCAAAACTGGTGAAACAGAGTGTGCACTTTATTTAATAAGTTTGTCTCATTTTTACGTTTTTTTTTTTTTTTTTTTGGTTTCCTCAAAAATGGCTCTAACGATTTTGATCAAACCCCTCAAGTTTAATGAGAAGTATTCTTTATTATCAGGTAAGCTTTATCATCATTAAAATGTTCTGAGGGGGCTTAAATGGGCTAGGGGACTTTTTTTATTTTCCTATAAAGTACCTTCGCTTTTGTTTATTTTATATGGAGAAATTAACTTTATCTCATTATGCCTAAAAATAAGAAATGGCTAAATATGAAATATGAAAAAAATCGAGTAAACACATACAGGAGTAAAAGAAAAAATATTCCGACAACTTATAAAACACGTTGAGCCCATGCATGTGCAGTATGCCTTTAATGTCAGACCATTGTTCATAATTAAAGACGTTCTGTTCATGGGAAAGAGTTTTGAAACATACATATTTAATGGAAATTATTTGTTTCCATGGTAGCTTAATGAAGTTTTCAACAACTACATAGAGAATTATAAAATCAGACGGGATGGAGTATTATGCTTGCTTTGCCAAATTATCAAAAGTGAAAACTTCTATTTAACAATAAAAAAATTTAGTGTACTTTAGAGAGCAAATACAAACAAAAATAAGTAAATGAATGTAGAAAAATATGTGCCTTTGAGGAATGGTGTTTACATATTTATCAAAATACCTCAATTTCTAATCTAATTAAGTTGGTAAGTGAAAGTTGTGTGCTGCGTGCATCACCAGATTTTTCTTCTAATATTTCGAAAAGGAGATTTAACTTCCCCCTCCTTGAAGTGGTGTTCACTGCAAATCAAAGTTGAGCAAAATTCTTCGTATACAACGCATAATGATTTTCAAATAAAATTATTTATTATTCAATGTATCGATGAGATAACTGTATCATCCGTTATTTAAAAAAATCATCAGTAATCTTTTATCATACATTATGGAGAACCTTTTTAACAAAGAAATTATGAATTTCATCAAATTTTTTAATAATTGTGGGTCCCTTTCCATCGCACCAAGCTAGTCTTTTGTATGATACTATTATTATTAAATTATTTCAAGAGATTATTTAACTTGAACCGAAACATACCATTTTTGCTCATAAGATAAGAATTTGGCCTATAACACTCAACAAGTCAAGTGCTAAAGCGGGTCCTTAATTTCATACTAAAAATACTCATCATGCCAGACAATAGAATTACAAAAACATGTTACACAATTCTTAAAGACAAACATCAAATTCGTCAATCAACAAATTATAATTGGTTTTCTCGATGGAATTCTTGATAAAATCAATAACTCCCACATATTACTTGAAAATAACTCTAATATAATCCAAACAAATATAAAAAATTAGGTTTTCGAGTTTTAACCATCTTCTTGGCAACGTGCGATATGTATGTAATAATCATTGTGTTAGCAGGTATGGTTTTTCAACTATAATCAGTTACGGCTTTCGATCTTTTGAATATAACGTCATAGAAATGGTCCCATTAGGTCCAGAAGCATAGAAACTTTTTTTTTTTTTTTTTTAAGACCTTCCTTCCTTTTAACCTCCCTTAAGAGACTCCCTCCTTAATTTGGGCGGACTCATCAGTTCTCGACTACTATTACGAAGTCAAAACAAAAGTTTTATGAAGGCACAATTTTCTTACCACATTTCTTTTATTTATCCTGAACTATGAGGGGTGATCAAATCTTATTGGAAACATTTCTAACTATTTGAAACGCTTCTTTATAATAAAAATTTTGAATTTTGTTATCTGAGGTGTATTAGTACAAATTATACGATTTACAATGTAACGTCACTTTATGCCATTAAGGCTAATCGGACGATGCTACAATGGGAGTCATAAATTTTGCCTATCCAGGTATAATTAGGATAGGGATCTTTAACAAGTACCTGACATCGTACAGGGTCGGGACCTCCATGTTACGTCCTATCCGAGGGTCGGCATAGACAAGGATTTTTTACTCCTATTAAAAAATCGTAGGGCCACCTCGGGACGCGAACCCGCGACCTTTATTATAGTAAGTCCTAGGCTAACCACTATACCACATGTGACCCACCCCCTATTATTCGATTATTGGGGTAATGTATAATATGAGCCTTGCAATTGACAGGCATTTTAAATTGTAATTGAACACTTTGAAAGCACTTTAAATAATATTTCTCTTTGGGAAATTTATACCTTTTTATTTTGTATTTATATTTTAGTAAACTGTTTTTTAATATTTGTTTCACACTACTAAAAATCAAAAAGTTTTTTACTAGAGAAGTTAAAAGTACTTTCATGAAAATGCTGAAATTGGAGTTAGTCATTTTGTCAAGAGGAAGCCTCATACATACATATTAATCAAACCAATTTCTTTTTTATAACTACACTGAGAACACTTCAAACTTTTTATTTTAATTTTATATTCAGTCAAGTTATCTCTTTTTTTCTGTCTGTTTTTATTCGCTCACTTTATTACTAAGAAATACTCACTCTTATTGCATTAAATTTACTTATATATTATGTATTGATAAAATGTAATGTGGTGATCAATTATCCTTCTTACTTGAAACTGAATTTTTTAAGGAATCTAGTTGGTTTTCTAATTCATTACAATAATTATTTTATTTTGAAACACAAAGGAGAAACTAACTATCCGAGCTTAATTTTGAGTAATTTAAAAAGAACAGCTGAAAAAAAAAAAATAACCATTACAAACTAAATGAATGAACAATACACCGTGGCCGCATCCTAGAGATTCCTGATAGTCTGGAGCTAGAACTAAATTTTTTATTCATAACCCGTCTGTCATGCACAGATGGGCTAATTACATATTGTGAGAGACTTAAAATTCCAGTCCTTTTCCCTTCAATTATACGCCCTTAAGAAAAGAACAAAAACCTTCTTCATGGTTAGGGGCTATATGGCGGCTACCAAGTGATATAACTTTCTTTATCGTACGTGGAGTCATTTTTTAGTTTTATTGGCACGCACATTGTACACTTTGCTTTATAATATATATTGATATTCGTTAACTGTTAAACTATTTATATTAATGTACAATATTGTAAATTTACTGTAAATACTGGCTCACTAGTGATACTGTACTTAATCTCATTTCTTTCTTCATATATTGTTCATTGTTTAGCCAAGCCAGGCTCTATTTGTATGGAGAACTCCCCAAAGACAAAAAAAAATTCTATTATACCCTCTGATCGCTTGAATCTGTTATTCTATAAGTTAAATGTTATCACGAAAACAGTGGAATGGTATTCTTATTCTCTCTAAACTATCTGTTTTGTTTTATGGTTATTGAATACATAGACTACCCACGTAGCCACTTTAAAGCCGAATAATTGTCCACTTATAGTATATATGAATTCACTTCTAGGTGTCTAGGCATGCAGGTAATGCTTGAATGGCGGAAATTATAAGGCAATTGTGGAAACTATTCAGAAATTTTATTTTAATTTTGAACCAAAATTATTGTGGAATTTTATTCAACCATTTTTATAAAATAATTTTAAATTAAATTAATAAAACTAAACCCAGTTTAAAAATAAAAATAATCAGCTTAAATACATAAATAAACTGGATTCATAACTTAATCCATCAATATTGATATCCATATGATTTAAAAAATGACTTACAGGAGCCTTAATTAATATATAAATTGGTATGTGATAACTTCATAAGAATAAATAGTTGCTTCTATCTTGAATTTTTGTGAATCTCTAAGTTTGGAAGCCTCCATGGGTAAATTTTATCCATTGTCCCGATTTACAGCTATTCCATACAGCTCTTCTGACCATATTAATAACGTTAAGTTTTTATGTTTTTGTCAGATGGAAATAAAACAAAAATATCCTTGAATGTGTATATTTTACATTTCCTATGATAGTATTTTCAACGATATCTTGTTTGAATTCTAAAACCTGCTATTTTTGTGTAAATCATACAAGTTGGAAAAATGTACAGATTTACGGCTGCTCAAATTACAGCATCCAAAAATACAGCTTAATTACTGCACCATAGCTCCATAACAAATCCCATTTGGGCCAATTTGGCAGTGTTCTTCACACCGATGGTGTCAGCTCTTTCAGTTTCAAGGACAGTGACAAACTGGTCTAGGTCCTTATCCCTAACCATAATTATGGTTAACTACTAGGGAGGAAGTAGTCTGATTACAATATGAAATGTAGTATGATGCAGCAATTTTTTAAGGTGTAGTATCTCCTTATTATATCCTTGATTAATTTTTTAAAAAGTTGACTTGTTATAACATTGGATTCATGTAAATTCAAACACTGAGGACGGCCCTGGAGGTCGAAACATATGTAATATTGAAAATAAAATAAATATTAATAGAGACTAAGATCCAAATTATTTTTCCTCATAACTAGAAAGTCTCTAACCCCTTTTTAAATAAATAGTAATTTAACAATATTGTTTCTTTGGTTGACGGGCCATTTATTTGATTAAATCGTAAATATGATTTTTCAATTTTTATTTTTAGTTTTAGAATAACATGGATATATGTTTTATATTATATAAGTTTTTTCATGGAATAATATAAAATTATTAAGTTGCAAAGTAATAATTTTTTGTGACTAGTTCATATAGTCACTTATAGATTTAGGTTCAGTTATGTATAAGATTAAATTTATACTATGAAGTTAGATTAATTGTTTATTTATCCCTTTTGTCAAATATGAGAAATTAAGATGAATTTTTACGAAATTATGATGAGGTCTGTGTACCTTGGTTGCCTATGAAGTTCAAATAAGGTCAAATCCTGAAGTCCTGAACGGTTGACCTGGCTCAGTGTTGTTGAATCCAAGTTGGTCAATCACCATTGGTAGCCACTTAAATAAAACGTAGTCTTAATTTTGGGAGGTTTGAAGGTTGAGAAAACAAATGTTTCAATAAAACACTCCAGGGATCAAAATTAATAATTACATTTAAGTTGAATGTAATTTTGATTACTGATAATTACTTCAATGATAACACACAGATAATATAGAACATTCTTTGTCAACAACCAGACGTGTACTGAATGATTATAACAATAGTCGATCTAAGCGGTAAAATAAACAATGCCTCTGAACCCTCTGATCTTTCAACATAAACAAACCTTTATTCCGGTTACAACTCCAGTGGAACAATTTAAACCTATGATAAACTGAAATCTTATTTTTTATTTTCGAATTTATTATAATTTTTTTCCATTAAATCAAATAATAAAAAACAAAATTAATTAAATCTTAGATTGTAAAAATCATTTTCAACAGAATTCATTCTTGCTCCAACCACGCTTCTGCGAATCATGGTATCGATTCCCTTTAATACTTTCAGATGTAGCTTTGTTAAGGGCTCAGTTTGGAGAGGGTAAGTAAGACCTGGGAACAGTTTTGGTTGACAATGTTGAGCTTCTACTCGGGCTTCAGCAAGCTAGAGGTGGCAAGCTAATTCAGGTTTTCATTAAGGTTTTTCACCGAATGTTCATTAGCTCTCGAGAGAATGTGCATCCTAAATACTTAATGATGTCTCCTTTTTTCAGTGTCTAGATACTGCATTGTAGCCTCCATTCTCGAGGAAGAGTGTTGTTGCTTCGAGTTCTCATTTATTCAGGATTATGCCCACACTCTTCTCAGGGTTTATCACCAAACCATTATTATTATTATTATTTTTTTTAATTATTATTTATTTATTTGTTAAAGACAAAGTCTTATACAAATTTATATAACAATACAGTATAAAATACAATTATCTCTATAACTAGCGTGTGTTATATAAAAAGATTTTACATAAATAAGAATAGAGAATACTACAAATATGAACATAGTATATACAAAATGTATAAGTAAAAATATACCACAAATCCTTTTTTTTTTTTTTTTTTTTTTTGTTGGTCGAGACCGTCTACAAAAAATAAAAATAAAATAAAACCAAAACACCAAAAACAAAATGGTTATATCCAAAAAAAAATAATAATAAATAGTCCATAATCCTCTAGCTACAAAATAAAAACATCTAGCTTAGTTATTACAATAATATTTACACCATATGATTTATATAAATAAAAATAAAACTTTCCTAAGTAAATACAATATGTACAATCTAATATGTTTCATGGACGTATAATTTACTAAATTGTAATATTTTACCTATTGAAATTACCAGGATGAACAGAAGTTTCCAATTTTATATTAAAATATTGCTGAACTATTAAGGGTTAATTTTAATAATAACGGTAAGAAATAAAAATAACTTGTGTAATTTGTCAGTGTTGTTTATATTCAAGATATTTTCAAATGATAGTTTGTAGTCATTCTCAATAATTAAGTCAAGTAAGTATCGCTGCCTAAGAGGCTTAAGAGTTGAGCAGTGCCATATCACATGCTTTATACAATCAGTAATGGTTATATATGGCACCATTCACATACTTCCCCAGCCTTCATTACTTTATATCCATCTTAATGTAGAATTCTAATATATTCGTTGCTACTGACTGTGAGTTGACTAACTGATCTTAACTTGTGAATGTTAACCTTAAATGTTTGGCAATTCTCCGGGTTGGGGTTCATTTAGTTGCAGATATTTCTATATAATGGATTATAATTTGAATTGAGTGCTCGGTCAACATCTTTGGAAAATAAATGGTTCCTTAATTTTTCTATGATATCATTTTTATTGGCAATTAAGTGTTTAACATTAGAAAAGTTAGAGAAATCATAAAGAACATTGTTAAAAGCTGCTATAATTTTAATCTGTGTTATCCAGTTATAGTTTAAGTTTGGTATATTTAAGTCCAGATCCAATAATCTGTCAAAGCATTTACGCGGAATTCTTTTTTTACTAAGTGACATAATTTTTATACAACAATTAATAATTTTTTTCATTACTATTATTTTGAGAGGGTCGCGGCCTGTTTCTAATCGGACAATATAATTTGGAGTAGTTCTTGCCCAAGAGTATAATGATTTTAAGAATTTTATTTGAGCAGTTTCAATGGCATCTATATAACATGGACTCCAAATTTCTGCAGCATAAAGTAAGGTCGCGGATACCATAGCATCGAAGAGAGTCATTTTTGTTTCCCAAGCATTACTTTTTCCTCTCCTAAGTATGTCTTTAGCTTTCGCACTTGCGATGTTTGACCTCTGTATAAAATGTTCCGATGCTTGGAAAAATCTTCCTGAGGATGTAAATGGAACTCCCAGATAAGTATATGTTTTAGTAAATTCCAGTTAGTTATTGTGCCAGTAAAGTGGTTTCATTTTTTTCAGTTTAGGTGATTTATGGAAAACAACCACTGTAGATTTCTGGGGATTTAAAATTAACGAGTTTTGAGCGCAGTACGATTCCAGTATTTTGAGCTTTTTATGAGCACTCAGCCAGGAATCACTAAGTAGAACAATGTCATCGACCAGCAAGAGCATTATGACTTCTTTAGAACTGTTTATTGAGATACCTATTGCTCCGTTCGACTGAAAATAAGAAACTATGTCCGCTATAAAGAGGATAAAAAGAGCTGGGCTAAGACTTTCTCCTTGTAGTAAACCTGATGTTATTTTTATTTCTTCAGACAGTTCTTGGGTATTTTTAATTTGCATCATTGCTTGTTTGTATAGAGCATTCATTATTCTGACTATTTTTCCACTAATTCCAAAATCAACAGCTTTTGCCAGATGAGTTTATGGTTTATGGAATCGAATGCCCTTTTGAAGTCCACAAATATAGCATAAATGTAGCTCCCCTTAGCTCGAAGATTTATTGAGATTAGCGTTGTTAGTGAAAAAATTTGTTCCACGCAGCCTCTTCCTTCTCTGAAACCTGCCTGCTCTTCAGGAATAAGATTCTCTGTTTCAGCCCAGCCCATGATTCTACGGGCTAGAATACTAGTAAATAGTTTTGTTATGTTGTTTAGCAATGAAATCCCCCGATAATTATTGAAATCGTTTTTGTTTCCTTTCTTTTATATTAAATTCAACAAAGATTTTGACCAGGCCTTCGGACTTTTTCCAAATCTAATATGTTATTAAATAAGTTTGATAAATAATGCTCCCATTCAGGCGTTAAGATTTTGAAGACTTCGTAAATCATTTTGTCGAATCCAGGAGACTTGTTGTTTTTACTATGATTTATGCAGAATTGTAATTCTTCTAGTGAAATAGGAGTATCCAACAAGGGATGAGTCACTGAGAAAAAGTATTTTTCTATTATTATATTTTCATTATAAATTGTTTTGTAGTATTGAACCCATTTAAATGTTTCTATTTCGTTTATTTGCGTTTTTCCTGGCCTCAGAGATTTTATTATTTTCCAAAATTCATTACTATTTCTTACATTTTTTAGTTTATTAATGACTTCATTCTGATATTCAATTTTTTTATTTTTTATTGTTTTCCTATATTCATTTCTGGCGTTTAAATAATCTTCCAATAAGTGTGAAGTGTAGTTTCCTCTAAGCATTGTCCTATACTTTAATCTTATTGCGCTTTTTAATTTCTTGCCATACCACTTATTTGAAGGTTCTAAGTGCCTTTTTTCTTTCTTATCCACCATAAGTCCAGAATTAATTAGCGATTCTGTCAGACAAGCAATGATATTTTCATAGCAAAGATCAGTTTGTTCGGAATTAAAATATATTCTACTCGAAGAGGATAAGTAAACTGGGAAATTTATTATTTTATTTATGTCCCATTTTATAAATATCTCTGTTTGCAAGTTATCTGATTAAAGGTTTCATTGTTGCTCAAAGTACTATGAGACAAATCTTGTAATGACAAGATACATGCTAAGTGATCAGATACTTCTGATAGGGTAGATATTTCAAAATCTTGAAAGAGAGAAAAACAATTGTCATTAATCCAAATTAAGTCTATTGTACTTTTCCCTCTTCTTGAGATATAAGTATATTTCCCTGGTCTATCGGAAGCGGACTGGCCATTACACAAAAGGACCCAAGGGACTCCATTGTTTCTACGAGAAGTTTTCCCCGTCTATTTACATGTGTGTGGTTAACCCAACATGTTTCATATAAATTTGTACCCTCAAGAGAATGTTTTTCCACATTATTTAAATTGCCGACATATCAGTTAAAACCGCCGCACAATGGATAATTTATTTTACATTACATTATTACAAGTTAAATTTGTGGATAATTTATAAAAATGTTAGCCATCGTGTAGTTAAGTAAATCCAAGGATGGGTCAATATCGCACTCAGGCGGCAGATATATATTTCCTAAAATTATGTTTTTTATTAATAAAGAAGCCTGTGATAAGAAAGTATTGGTTGCATTCTATTACAGTACCATCTTTAACTAATTTTTTATTGAGAAACGTAATAATGCCTCCACTAGCATGCCCAGTATTTTTTGTTTTAACAGCTTTGCTTACAAAAGGGATATATTCGCTAAGCCAGGAGGGTATGATAAAGTTTTCACTTGTATGTTGTGGATAACAAGATTATTTTTACGAAATTCTTTTCTTAACAACTTAACTTCTCTTTCAAGTGAAGCGTTTCTCATTTTTAATTCGTTAAATGTAGTTTCAAAACATTCGAATTCTGATAACATTGAGTTCATAATGGTATTATTAACCCCAAGTTGTGATTTAATGTCGTTTATTTCACTTAAGATGTCATCTAATGTGACCATCTTGACGGAGGAGAAGTAATAAATATAGATGAAATATTATTAATTACGGCGAACTGTAAAGAAAATTTTGGCATAAACCACCTTTATAGCCAAGGTCTGGGGACCTACTAACGGACTCCAATTGTTTATAGTCTCCCCACTTCTCCAACTATCACGCACTAGAGATGGGATGTGAGATAAGGAACTAATTTACCTTATAATATGTTTCTTAAAAAACTGATGATCCACTGGTCGTATATTTATAAACTCTACACAACCACAGTATTCACCTTAAACCGCACCTGTATGAAATTTCAGTGAAATAGGACCAACTTTAACCACTTAAAAACACTTAGCCACAGAGACTGATCTACACTGCATGGACTCTCGAGCCAAAACCCCAGTTTATCACCAAACCAATCTCTGCGAAGGTTCTCCAAATGCTGCCAATCACTCTTTCTGCAACACCCTTGTCACACACGCTGAGACAGCCTGATTGTCCGCGAACCCTATTAGGACCACATACTCATGCCTTTTTAGTTGATAGCCAAACATTTTGGTAAAACATCAAACAGATCGCGGTATAGATGATCAATGGCTAAGTTGAAGAGCGACGATGAAAGGGGGCTACCTTGGTGCACTCCTCGCAGCACTTTGATTAGGCTAGGTGTGTGGGCACAGGTGTTAATTTATATTTCATTGTGCTGATATCACATTCCTAAGATCCAGTGATACACCTCTAGCTTCAAACGAGCTAATTATAAGTGTATGCCCAACATTGTCAAAAGCACTAACAATGTCGAGGAAGGCAACTGCGCTATCCTTTTTTTATTTTTAACATTCTTTAGTATTGCCTCTATAATCCTCGCATTGACATGCGCTCCTGGAAAATCCTGGATGGAAGTCATTTTATAAAACCCCTTTGATTCCTGCACAGAACAAATATCTAATTTATTTAAAAAAAAATATATCTATTCAATGAGGTCGGGACGTTTTGATTCTGCAAAATAACAGAAATGTATAAATTATCTTTTTTTCAACCATAACAAGACAAAATAATCCAAGGGGGAGTGAAATTGTTTTTTTGAATGAAACAAAGTTGAAATTCATCTTTCACTCCTTAAAAGACCCTCTAATTCTAATTTTCATAGTAATAAAAAAATAAAATGTTTCAGACTTAAATACTGATTGTTGAAATGATGGTCAGGATTTGCAGTTTGAAAACAAAATTTATTTTCGAAAGCCAACGTTTCGATCCAACTTGTGGATCTTCATCAGGGCTAAAAGAAAACATATATACGAATATCTATGCTAGAGGATGACAATAAATGAATATTTTACAGAACTGATAATAATATAAAAGATGGTAAGCATTATACATGAATATTTAAATAAGGAGCTGGTTAGCAAGATAAAATAGAATCTGATATTTACTTTCTATACCCGTTATCTTTAGTGCAAAACTCCGTATATACATTTAGTTCCTTACGTTATTACAAAAAAACAATTACCGAATATATAGAAATTGGGTGCCTGCAGCCAATACAGCGAAGCTGAAGTGGTGGGGAGGGCGTGTCTGGCAACAACTTAATCCCATCAGTCCTGGCACAACAAACAGGTTTGCTATTGTTTTCATTTTATCGCTCCTTCTTAGTAGCAACAGGAAAATAAAAAATCTGGTGCGTGCTCGCAACACACAACTTTCACTTACCAACTTACTTAGATTAGAAATTAATACGTTTTGTTAAATGTCACTTCTCAAATGAACAGAACGGCTTTAATTATGCACAATGGTCTGTCATTAAAGGCGTACTCCGCATGCGTGGGCCCAACGAGGTTTATGAGTTGACTGAATATTTTTCTTTTTTCTCCTCTATATGTTTTCTTTATTTTTATCATATCTCATATTTAGCCATTTCTTATTTTTAGGCGTAAGGAGAGACAGTTAATTTCTCCATATAAACAAAACCAAAGGTACTTTATAGGAAACAAACAAACAAAAAAGGCCCCTACCCCATTTAAGCCCCCACAGAACATTTTAATAATGATGAAGCTTACCTGATATTAAAGAACACCTAATTTTCATTAAACATGACGAATTTGATAAAACAAGATGAATTAATAAAAAAAACTGTTAAACGGAAATAACAGCCTTAAAACGCAAATAAAAATTTTAGAAATACGATTAAATCAGTCTAAACAAGCTCACCTCGGTAAATCATTAGAAATAAGAGGGATCCCCATGAAGACCAGGGAAACCCCCGAGGGAATTGTCTTGTCTATCGAGTAGCTCTGGGCCTAAAATTGAAAGAAGAAGATTTGGACCAGGTAGAAAAGAAAAGGACGAAAGGAGAAGACACCTGTCCGCCGTCGATACTGGTGCACTTCACACGTAAAACGGTCAGAGATAAATTACTTAGGCTCCAACAAGCAAAAAAAGGCTTTTCGACCAGACATTTGGGGTGGGACTCCGATGAGAAGATTTTTCTGAGCGAAGAAATGACCCCAGGTAACAGACATCTGTACTAGCTGGCAAGGCAGAAGAGGATCGCAGGCAAAGGAGGAATATTTCCCCCTCCATTTTCTATATGATAGAAGGGAGATCCCAGCGAGGGACTCTTGAATGTGATTTCGTACGTTCAACATGTACTTTTTGGTTATAATTTGGGATAGTCCTGATGTGGAGTGATAGGATGTCCCTTCAGGACATAGAAAGTATCATTAGTGACTTTTTAATTAACATGGTAATCCATGGTGAGCTTAAAAGAGTATTTGAGAATTTTTAAAAAGTGTTTCAAGTTAGTGATGTTAAGATGATTGTCAAGTTGACAAGACTCAAAACTACTCTCATCATTTGGCACTATTGGTTAATTGATCTATCAGAGGTTGCAATAGTGGAGAGAGCTGTCATAGATCCTGGGAGTATCTAGATGAGTACCCAATGTGTATATATGTTTGATTATTTTGTAATATAGTAGTTTTAGTATATTGTTGCATTTGGTTTAATCATATTTATTTTATTTGTCCATTATATCTTATTTGTAATGGTTGTAAGCTATGACAGTGTTAATCATCAATTTAATTAAAATCTCATTTAATTCTTTTAAAGATGCATTATATAAAATGTTTGTTACTTTGCTTTGATATTAATAAACAAATAGTTAATACATTTTTTTTTATTATTAATAGTAATATTACCATATATACATATGCAGTTTTTTATCTATTTTAATCATATATATACCTATTTATATTATAAGCATGCAAGATTATATTGCCCCAAATATACCTTTGAGAGAGGAATCTCATTCTTGAAATTCTATTATCTTTTTATTCATAAAAGGGGAATCATATTTTTATTTAATAATCAAAAAGGGGAAGGTATTGTATGTAATCAGGGGAAGTAAATATTTTATTAGTTTGGGCATTTCCTAGAAAATGCTCTGGCATCCCATTAAATCATTAATCACTTCTTAATTAAAAACAATAATAAATTAACCCCCATTACATAGCAATAAACATTCTCTCCAATTCCCCCGAAAAACAGTTCCTTTTAGATTTGGTATATTCCCTTAACCTCTTCATCGTCCCTTTCCAGCCAACCCATCATACCCAATTTTCCCATACTCACATTGATCACATTTTCTTGGATTCCCGTCAAAAACTGTTATAATACTCACAAAGTCCTATGCCATCTTTGTCGAGCCACGACTTAATCCGTATATTTTATGATCTTCCGACTCCTACCTTCATTCCGAAACAAATATCCTGGAGCAATCTAGATTCTCCGATGCCAGATAAAATAAATCCATCTCTAGATCTACTATCTCATTCCTTATAACCCATTTATTCTTCTGAATCGATTGACGATATGGTCGAATGCCTTACATCCAATCTCCTTATCTTCCTAAATGAAATTGCACCCGTCAAAACCTTTACCTTCAGACGCTCCCCAGCCCTTTGGATTAACCCAGAAATTCGAGAACTAATGAAGAAAAGAGATGCTGCCAGAATAAGCTGTAGATGTACCCACATACCTGAAGATTATTATACTTTCAAAATCCTCCGAAACCTAACCCAATCCTCCTTACGCCGTTCCAAGGTGCAGTATTTTCAAAACGTCCTCTCTAAAGCCTCAGATCCTAAATCCAAGTGGAAAATCCTCAGGAAAGATTCAGTAATTAATTCCATATCCAGCATTATCCATCTAGTCCACTCCACTTTTCTGTCCACTCAATAAAGTTCCTCATCCTTCAACGCCCTCTGATTTCAGACCAATTGCCATCCTCTCCAATCTCTCGAAACCATTAGAAAGATTAGTCCATTAACAACTCACATCCTTCCTCAAACAAAATGTACTCCTTAATCCTCTCCAGTCTGGTTTCCTTTCCGGTTATTCCACTCAATCAGCCCTGATAAAAATCACACAAGACCTTTTTTCTGCCATGGGCCAACAGAAAATTACAATTCTGGTCCTATTCGATTTTTCAAAAGCCTTCGATTCCGTTGATCACACATTACTCCTCTCCAAACTTCATAAGCTATCCATATCCAATAGTGCAATACGCTGGTTCCAGTCCTTCCTGTCTTCCCGTTCACAAGCAGTTATTATTCCTAATCATCTATAATAATCACCTTCATCGTCCTTACCTCACTCCAGAGGTGTACCTCAGGGCTCTTCCCTTTCTTCAACCCTCTTTTCCATCTATATAAATGACCTGTCAACCGTCATAGCGTCACTCCCACTTTCATCTATATGCCAATGACCTTCAAATTTATATTTCATGTCACCCTTCAAACATAATAGAAGCCACTCAAAAACTTCAAGAGGGCATCGACAGTATTAACCGCTGGGCGACAGAAAACAGACTACGTCTAAATCCAGAGAAAACAAAAGAAATCCTTATCGGCTCAAAACCTTTCCTGAATTCCCTTCCTTACTGTCCACTATTATATATCAATAGCGCTCCTATTCAGATCCAAGATTCCATAAAAAACCTTGGTCTCACCTTTGATAATCATCTCTCACCTGGAACCACCAAGTATCCCAAATTATCCGAAAATCCATTGCAGTCCTAAATCAGCTCCTTAGATTCCCCAGAAGCACCCGCCATCTCCTAGTTTCTTCTCTCATCCTTCCTCACTTTGATTATGGATGCCTGGTATATGGAGGGTTGTCTGGTGAACTGGTAAAAATATTAATGAACCGCCTTATCAGATTCATTCTCGATCTACCCAGACACTCTCATGTCTCCCAATTGTATACTGAGCAAGGTTTTCTTTTTCCTTAATCTAGACGACAATATCTCTATTTCTATTCCAATACTTTAGAACAAAAAAAAACCACCTATATCCTCGACCTCCTTACACCTCGTTCGTCCATCCACCTATTAAACTCAAGATCTCATCCCACTGACCTGTATGTTCCTACCCGTAGAACAGCCTCCTTTGAGCGATCCTTTACCGTAAGTGCAACCCATCTTTGGAATTCCTTACCTAACTCCATTCGCAGCGCATCCTCCTTGGCCTCATTTAAATACTATTTATTCACCCATCTCCTAGATAATCAATCTTCCGTACAAATGTAAAAAATGGTCAATATTTAGAACTATGAGTAAACAATTATTTCTATTTTTATTATCCTATATAAAATGTATGATTTTGTTCCACTGATCTAATTTTAGTCAGACAAATGTACTACCACAAGTTTCCTTTTTGTTATTTTTAGGGGACTAAAAGTCCCAGAATAAAGCTATATAAGTTATATTTTCATTCATCCAGAATCACTAATTTTCTTACCTTAATCAATAATGTTTATATTTTATACTCTTTTTTTTTCTGTTGGCTTTACAGGGCATGTAGATCTTTAGGTGCCTGAGCCACCTTTGCCTATCTTGGGCTTCTTTCCTGTTTGTTACTTGCTGCTCTTCATCATCGACTAGTTTCTGACTCAGATGTGAAATAGAACATAGGGTATCTACCATTCCGGATATGCGTGAATTGTACAGGAATTATCGTCGGCCGTTATTGAGTGGGAATTATACTGGAATTTTTAAATTTGAATCAAAATAGCGGGAATTTTATTGAATCATTATCTTTACATATTTTCCAATAAACTCAATAAAAATTATTGCCAATGGTCGATCCCTTTCAAGGATTGGAATATGAAGTACGATTGTATTCTCAAGGTCTGAGAAGACTGTCCCCATTTCAATATCATAATTTATACTTTAAACTGTGGTTAAAAAAATAATATCAATCAGAAATAAAGAAAACATGAAAAGTTTTACATTTTAAAAGGGTAAACATTTTGACACTGAGCTACAGCTGGTTATAGATATTTAATGCTCTATATCTGAATTTTGACACAGTTTCCAGAAATATTTTGTTTTGCTTGGCATTCTCAACTGTAGAAAACCAGATTTCTAATGACTGGAAAATTCTTGGATATGCAAAATTTAGGACTCCCACTTTAGCATCGTCCGATTAGTCTTAGTGGCATAAAGTAAGTGATGTGAAACAAACAAAAGGTTATTCAGCCACGGTTAATATATTTCTTTTAATGAGTCTAAAAAACTTAGGACTAGGAGACAAAAGATAAATGTCTTATTTGCTGATCTTTCATCTGTACTTGACAGTGAAGATAGGTTTGCTCTAATTTATTAATTGACTGAAATGGGAATCTTTACTAAGGTAATTCAAATAATTCTTGGATTGCATAAGAATTCTTATCTTATGGTTTTGTTAAGGGAAAAGAAGGTTTATCTGGAGGATCTGAAATAAACATGAATTTGAAACAAGGAGGGATATTAATTTTTTTTTTCATTTTTTTTTTTTTTAGCACTACGGTCCTGCCAGGACCTGGGCTTCTCTAATAATCTTTTTCCACTCTCTTCTGTCCCAGGGAAGCATCATTCATCTTCTTATGCCCATCCTCTTTAAAATATCCTCCACCTCGTCCAGCCACTTAATGCTTGGTCTTCCTCAACCACTTGGGTGATCCTCTAGCAGGTATTGGGAATCGAGTCTCTGGACATGCCCATCATGTCCCAACCATCTGATTTTATTTTCATTTCCCCTTATTGAGGCCAAATCCGGTTTAGTATATAACTGGTTAAGCTCCTTGTTGGAGCGAATTCTCCATTCACAATGTTCACATAATGGGCCATATATCCTGCTGAGAACCCTTCTCTCCCACGCTAGCACTTTCCTCTCTGAAGCCTTGGATGCTACCCAGGACTCAGAACCATTTTTGACCACAAACCAAAGGCTGACAATCTAACTTTATTTCTTTTGACATTTCATTATTTTCAGTTATCATCCAGCCAAGATATTTAAAGGTTTTGACTGCTTTCAGAGTGTGCCCACCTATTGTGATATTTTTAGCTGTTCCAGTCAAATTTCTAGGTGTCAGCATGTATACTGTCTTCTGCTCTTTGCTTTGTAGCCCCGGTTATTTTGCAGCTGCTTCAAATTCTTCTTGAGCCCCTGTCAAGGCTGATATATTTTTTGATGTTATTACAACATCGTCAGCATAGGACAGATGTTGCGTCATTCATCGTATTGTGCCTCCTAGATTTGTGCATACTGCTCTGATTGCATAGTCTAATTCTAAATTAAACAAAGTAGGAAATAATGGAAATCCTTTGATAACAGACCATTTAACTTCATCACAGATCTACAATCATATAGGGTCATCCTTGTTAAACTGATGAACTTTTTTGGGACTCCTAATTTTTTTATTATATTCATTAATTTGTTCTGTTTATACTATCAGGCCTGTTTAAAATTTATTAAAATGTGTGTAAATGAAATCGGTTTTCATATGTTTTTTCCAGCATTTGATGTATCGAGAAGATATGGTCAATTGTGGATCTCCCTGGTCTAAAACCACATTTGTATTTACCTAATATCTTCTCCTACCAAAACTTAACTTTTTTATTTAGTAGAAATGCACATACTTTATATACAGTACACCTGAGCAAAGATATGCCCCTATAGTTGTCACAGTTTGTCTTATCTCCGACAATGGAATATAGCAGTATTCCATTATTTAGGTATCTGTTCTGAAATCCATTTTTCAAGCATTAGATTGTGGATCTTTTCTCATAAAGATTCTCTACAATTTTTCACCATCTCTGTATTGATACAATCTATACCAATAATAATAAAGTGTTTTATTGGAATGAAATACAGTGACAAATTCCATTTAAAACACCATAAGCATGAACATGGTCCATCTGCTGTGGAGTTGTCCTGAATAATGTAGTAGTAAACTTGTCTCTGAAGAAACAATGAACAAATGTTTGGCTAACAACCATTATTACATTTTACATAATAATTAGGTGAAATAAAATGAAATTACATGAATATTATACAATATATACTTTAAACAAGAGTGATGAACAAAAATTAGAATGATCTCCTGCATGATCAAGAAAAATAATTTTAAATTAAAAGAAAATTAGTAATTAAATTCTGTCATGAATAGTTTTGCTACACATATTTTTACACCTATATTTTTGCACCTTAATTACGTAATTAAAGAGATATCGCCAGTTTAAACCATTTAAATATTGCAATAACAAACTATAATCTATCTGTTTTAACCCAAAAATAAGTACTCTAATTTCTGATAATACCGAGCATACCACAATGAAGTGAAAAGTATCTTCTACTACATTCTAATTACAAAGTGAGCAAATAAGTTGCTGTTTTGCACGATTTATTGAATAATTTAAATAAATGGATTCAGTTCTGACTCTTATTATTGTATCATCTTAATACTGTGTTTATCTTGTATATAGTGATTGTCCCCCAAGTCGTGGTTCAATTCCTTGTATATCAGATGAAATCTCTTGCTTCGCTTTTCATGTTAAGTCCCAATTTATTTTTTGTGTTTGTATTGATTATTTCTAGCTGTGTTTGAATGCTGCTTGCCTTTACCAACCAGTCAATATTATCTAAATTGTTAATTCGGCTGAGTTCTATTAATTCTGGGTACCATCATAATTTATTGTTAATTACGTTGTTAGCATGTACTTTTGTTAGTCTTCCTTCGCTTGTATTAAATACTTTGTTTATATAACAAGCGAACAGTTTAAGTGTTTGTAAATATATAGGATCCCTATCTGTTTCTAAATAAATCATATAATCCAGGCAATTATCAGGAAGGTAAAATAACTATTTTATCAAAAAAAAATTTTATCCTTTCAACCTTTTATATTTTTTTATAACTCATATGGTAGATTTATTCAATAGCTATTTTCATCTTCATTACTTTTCGGATTTCTCCCATATGAGTTACTATTTTAAAGTCACGAATCTGCTGATTATTGACATTGTATTGGTAATAATAAGACGAATATTTAATTTTTTCATAGTGCGCCCCCCCCTCTTCCACTAAACTGCAAATAGAATATTTTTTTTTCAAAAACACCGTCCCCGATAACATAAAATTGGACCCCCGTGCGAAAGAAATTCGAAAATTTTACCATCTTCAATAGATTTTTTCAAGGGTGACAATTGAAATGGAAACAGTTACAATTGAAATAGAAAGGGTGACAATTGAGTTAGAAGGGGTTCCATTTGATTTGGAATGGGTTACGTTTGAATTGGAAAAGGTTTCTTGTGACTTGGAAAGTGTTACAGTTGACTTGGAAAAGGTTACAGTTGACTTGGAAGAGGCTACACTTGACTTGGAAGAGGTTACACTTGACTTGGAAAAGGTTACAGTTAATTTGGAAAAGGTTCAAATATACTTGGAAATGCTCTACAATCCTTTTAAAATATTTAGCATTTTCGATGACATTCCGAGTGTACTCATTTGTAAAGTAACGCATTTCTCTCTGGGGAAGGAAAGGCATCCTTAAAATCTACAAAGAAACAGAACAATTTGTTTCTCTTTTCTTTAGTTTTCAATTTTTTAATACTTATTAAAGTAAAAAGGTGATCAAATGTAGAGTAACCTTTTCTGAAACCTGTCTGGAATGCATTCAAAATTTTATTTTCCTCTGCCCATAGTTGTATTCTTTGAAGTAATACTCCTGTAAAGATTTTCAAAATTACATCTTGAAAACTTTGCCCCTATAATTCTCTGGATTATTACTATCTCCTTTTTTGTGTAGTGGGTGTATAATTGCTTTTGTAAAACTATTTGGTATATCTGTTGTTTCTAATATGTAATTAAAAGTCTTAACATTTCTTTTAAATAGTTATCAGGACAGTTTTTATAAAACTCACCTAGTATCCTGTTAATTCCCGGTGCTTTGCCATTTTTAATCTTTGAAATTACAATTTTTAATTCATACATCTGAAATGGTGCATCATGTGTTTCTACTGTTATTGAGGGCAGGGCATATAAAATTGGGAGGGGATACAGCTCTGGATTAAATTTCTTTTCGAAGTATGCTATCCAGTCAGTAGGCTTGATTGCATTACCTATTTTGAATGTTATCTTTTTAAATATTTTGTTTAAATTCCAAAAGTCTTTTGTGTCTCGTACTTTCTTGTATTTTTCTTTTAGATTGTTATAAAACTCATGTTTTCTAATTTTACAGGTACTCTTAACTTTTCTATTTGCTTGAATGTATAATTGGTTGGTCCATTCTAAATTTGTTTTTCTAAAAAGATTGAGGATTTTAAAACTTTTATTTCTTTTGGGCCTACATTCCTTATCAAACCATAGTAACTTTAATTCAGTATTTTTTCTAACTTTTTGATTTCCTAAGGTTGCACAGTACTTTATTAACTCATTAAGAAGGTCGATTTTTTCCTAGACTGATGTTGTTTGTTCATCTATAAGTAGTGTCACTTGGTTTAATGTCATTTTGAATGATTCTCATCTAAAGTAGTCCAACTAATTTTTGGCAACAATGGCAATATTTTTTGTTTATTATCCATTTAATTTATTAATAAAGATTATTTTATTGGCAAGTGATTTGAATGAGTTTTTGCAATAACCTGGAAATCATTTACGTATTCAATTAATGTTTGCGATATACATTCGATGTCATTAACACGTTAGCTGCGAAGCAAATAAACTGGGATTTTCGTTAACTGCGACGAGGGGTCAAATGACCCCATGCTACCACACCGCTAAACTGCGTCAAGGGGCTGATTGACCCCTTATCCCTTAGACATTAAAATTAACTCTCTGTAAACATTGATGAATGTTTTAAAGTGAAATCCATTTTTTTTACAAATACCTGACGTACTAGAATTCTTAACAGAAGCAGGGTTGAATTCTGTTGCTTCTGAATATATTTTTTTATTACTTATTTTTTCCACAACATCTGTGTTATACTAACAGTAATTTTTTTCTTTCCTTTTACGTTCAATCATAAAATGTTTACTATATGGTTTAATTTACTTAATTGTCAGCATATATAATTAATGAAAGGAAGAATTCAGATATCAAAAATAAAACCAAACCTATGTTTTTATTATAAATAAATGAACATAGGTGTAGCTTTTGTGTATTTAAAAAAATAAACCTAATTATTACAAATTAAATTATTAAAAAAAATAACACGTGAAAACTACATTTTATAATGTTTATCATTGAAGCACTGCAAGCAAAGAGACGGTTGTCGGCACAGTCGCCAGAGTATGTCCGGACCTTCACCTTTTTTTGGGCTTCTGCACTGCTCATAGCTGTTCTTAGCTTTTCGTAACAGCCCGAACATTTCTTCCTTATATGAATCATAACTATCTTCAAAACTTGAACTAGTTCCTTCATCTTTGCTTGAAGTTGAATTCCGCTGTGAAAGGGCTAAATCAGCAAGTTTCTTACCATGTGAATACGTATCGAAATTATTTACTGAATCGAGACAAATAAATGAGAGCTCAGGTGTCAAAAATACTAAGTAGAATCAGTCGAAGAACAAGAAAGGAAGGTGAATCTGTGATTCACCCTTAGATAAATGTTATTCACGGAAAATTACTGTCGCTTTCACCGCTTTCAAACATTTACGGAAATAGAAAAAATATTTTTTATTTACATATTCATAATTATTTGATATAATATGCTAAAACAATAGTAAGATGAAGTGTAATGAGCATTAAAAGACCGAGGGGTCATTTGACCCCTTGCCGCATTAAGGAAAACATTTAAACTATAATGCGACAAGGGGTCAAGTGACCCCTTACATTTTTTTTCGATATATAAGTAGTATTAAATAGTGCATTATAAAAAAAAAATAAAAAATCTGAAAAATATTGAAACAGGATGCGTGACAAGCATCGCAGTTAACGACAAATACACGTTTAATGGCTCGCAGTAAAGGAAGCCACCGCAAGGGGTCAAATAACCCCTCGTCGCAGTTAACGTGTTAACAGATCGACCTTGAACCCCCCCCCCCACATATTTAAACTCTCCGTGCATAATATCTCCTGTAGCTTCTTGTTTTATGTTAGTTATTGTTCTGCCATTCAAAATTATTAAATTATTTGCTTCACATAAATCCAAAAACATATTCCCCTTACCATTTCTAACTGCATCTTTTGACTTCCTTTCTGAGCTTATATTTTTTATTTCGAGTTCTTTTGAGCAATCTGAATTGACAAATTGGCAATCCGAAATTCTAACATTTGTTTGTTTACATTTTTGCTAAGATGTCGCCGGGATGCGTTGACCAAGTGCACAACCTGGTTGTTTTGGTGCAATGAACAGAGTTTATTGATAGCCAACCTTGGCAACGCATTCGTTGAAGTTGGTATGATCTTTTTACATTATCTTTGGCGCTTCCCATTACTGGTAAATTTAAATTTGTTTTTACTTTTTTTTCTACTGACCCCCAAGATGTCTGGATCTTGTTACAACACCCTTCTGTGACGTACTTTACGCCTCATACTAACACTTTGACTTTGACATTTATGTTAGAGTGACCTCATTGCATGGGGCCTGCTTTCGTCATTGAAGGAAATGTTTGGGTGGCAGCGTCGACAACTGACTGGTTTTGTTGCGTTTACACGCGGGGAGGGAACCTGAGATTAATGTGCATCGAGCGTTAAATGTTGCAGGCGGTATTTAAATTAGCAAAGGAGCGACAGACAAAAAAATGATAAGAAAAGTAAGTATTTCTCACAGATGAAAAGGTCGACATTGAAGTATAGCTGACGATGTATGCACTATATTACAACAATGGTCCATGCAATTAAACACAGTAGTTTGAACTAACTAAAGTTTGAACGAACGTAAAATGTTGCAGGTGGTATTTAAATTAGCGAAGAAGCGGAATGAGCAGACAAAAAAAGTAATAAGAAATGTAAGTTTTTCTCACGGATTAAAAGGTCGACATTGAACTATAGCTGACGATGTCTGCACTGTATTACAAAGAATGCTGCATGCAGTTAATAACAGCAGTTTGAACATGATATAGATATAGATGATAAAATTACCATCATCCAACAATTAGTGGTCTTATCGTTAGCTCGGTTGGTAATTTATCTGCAAGCAATGGCATGTTTAAAAGCCTTAGAAGGATTTAAAATATATTGGCACATTCGCGACTCGATCTGCAAAATGTTAAAAATATATAAATACAAAAAAACCTATTCCCTTTCCCTACTGCTTTGCTCTTCTCTGTGAGGATATAAAGCCCCCGACTTAGTGATGATGCTTCAACTTTAATAACTGGACCGTCGCTGATCTCTCCTTAAACGTAAGTTATAACTAATTTTTTAACTAATCTTTGCATGATAACAACAATCTAATTGTTTTAAACATTACAGATGTCTTTTTGAATAGATTAAATGGTCTTACGGCCTATAAAACCATAGGAAAGTTGCAAGAGGGGGTGAGTTACTCAATATTGAAGTTGCAGATAAAAACAACTGAACATGGCAAAGGAGTGCAGGCAATTATAGAGGGAATAAGAGGAAAAGGCTTACGAACCTTCCTTCCCAAAAGTTATACAGAATGTTTCACTGACGAGGAGATACAACAGTATAATGGTGAGTTTTCATATTATCAATTGCTATTTCAAACAATGTTAAATACTTAATTGTTAGAATGAAAAAGTAAGATTTTTTTTTTACCTTAGGATCATTGAAGATGACATACAAGGGAAAGCAGAGAAATGCTTATATTATTATCTTTAGCGAATAAATATATTAGCAGTGTAACTAATGTTCATAGGAAAATATCAACGTTAAAAAGGTATGGCTGTTTTGTGTTCAAAATGTGGGCTTTTATTGAAAACATTAAACTCTCATAAATGTAAATGGCAATTTCATGTGTGCAAATATTGTGGACGCGACTTTAATTCAAAATTTAGCTGTACACGACATTTAATTAATGTGGAAAAAAAAAGGCGCATCAGCTCCCTTCAAGCATTCGTCGGTAATACTAGTCAATTGATAACAATGGAAAATTTTCAAACTCCGGCTGGGTCTGTTTCTGAGTTTCCAATCACATTTACCATTCAAAAAATGGATACATTCGATACCTTTCTCCAGCACTAATATTGTAGAAAAAGGAATTAGTCCTCCTAAAAAATATAAACTTTATAATAAGGAGCAACTTGATAGTAACAACAATAGTTACTAGGAGTAAATATATAGTTACTAAATAGTTAATAGTAACAAGGAATTAAAAAGGCTGCATTTGGTAATTCAGTGATAGACTTTTATTTTGAAAATTATAATATAAAAGCTACACCAAAACATTTTTTAGAAATCAATAAAGAAAAACTTATTGAGATATTAACTTCATTTTTGGCTCAATGTGATATATTTAAAATTAATTTACACTTAGATTGTGCATACAAAAAAATAAATCATAAAAACGAGGAAAAGTCTGATAGGAATTTTAAGACTAGTCAGAACGTCATAGATTTATCAACCGATTTAAACAATTATGTTAAAGAGTCATTGGAAAAATTAATTATGGAATTAGATTCCTTTGAAGCCAAAGGTTCTGGTTGGACCTTTGTTTCTTGCAACTTTCTATGTTTGCATTTTACAAAATATATACCTCTTAGCGGAAAAAAATTTATTAATTTGTCAAAAGTTATAAAAAACAAACATGCCATTATTAATGTTAAAAACAAACAACGACTGTTTTCGTTTAGCTATACTTAGCAAAACAGTTGGTTCGAACGATCCTACAATGTATGAAAATTCAGAAACCAATTATCAATTCGATAGTATTTCATATCCTACTTCATTAAAAGATATTAAAAAATTTGAGGATGTAAACAATGTTTTAATTAATGTGTACGGTTTGGATGAAAAAAAAAAAATATTTCCGTAAACCTATAACGAGACATTTGACCTTTTGTTTCTTCAAAATGAAACAGACTCACACTATTGTTATATCACAAATTTAAGCAGGCTTGTTGGCAGTCAAATATCCGGTGACAAATCTACTAAAGAAATTTGTCACAGATGTTTAACATCTATGTCCTGAAGATACAAAACAAAAAGTGGAAAAAATGTGGAAGAACGATCAAAGGAACATTTATTATTTTGCGGTGCTCATAAACCAGTTAGGACAGATTTTCCCGCAGACGATAAAATCAAATTTAAAAAATTCGAATCCACGCAAAAGATTAAAATTGTTGCTTATGCAGACTTTTAATCATATCTGGAACCAATTGAGGGTCCTTCACAAAATCCATCAATTTCTTGGACCAAATCTGTTCAAAACCATAAAAAATTTTGTGCTTCTCTTATGATCAAAGCGGATATACCACAATTTAAACTACAACAGCCATTAATTTTCACCGGTGAAAAATGTATGTTAATGTTTATGGAAGAACTACATGATTTGGCTAAAAAAGATGATGAAATATATGGTCAAGTTGAACCTATGTCTGAAATGACAGAGGAAGAGAAGTTAATTTATCAGTGTACCGATTTATGTGTTATCTGCCAGAAAACTTTAAATGATGATGAGAAGGTGCGTCATCATGTTTCATCTAAGTTCATTGGAGCGGCTCATTCTAATTGCAATTTACGAGCAAAAACACCCAATTTGATTCCAGTATTTATGCATAACTTTCAGGGTTATGACTCGCACTTTATTGTTCCTTTTTTAGCACACCTTGAAGGAGATGTTACCGTAGTTCCCAAGTAATACAGAAAAATATAACAAAAAATATAAAAGTTTTACTAAAAAATTTAAAGATTGCAAAACTAAAATAAGATTTGTAGATAGTTATAAATTTCTAGCAGCTAGCCTGGATACTAGTGCAAAACATGAAAAAAGGTTCTGCGAGCCTTTCAATTACATTCCCTCATTTGTATCAGTTAATCCCTGACGGAACCAAAGTTGAATTGTTAACGAGAAAGGGAATTTACCCTTACTCTTACATAGATTCATTATCGCTGTTACAAGAAACTCAGTTACCTGCAATAGATAAATTTTACAACAATTTAACTTAAGAAAATATTTCAGAGTCTGATTATAAGCATGCGCAAGCCATTTGGAAAACTTTTAATATAAATAATTTAAAAGAATTTACTGAAATTTATATAAAAACAGACATAATTTTATTATGTGAAATATTTGAAAAATTTCACAATCTCTCTATGGATATATATTCACTAGATCCTGCCCATTTTATATGTCTTCCGGGCCTCAGTTACGAAGCAATCTTACTAGATCCTGCCCATTTTATATGTCTTCCGGGCCTCAGTTACGAAGCAATCTTAAAAACGACAAATATTGAGTTGGATATTATTAAAGACATGGATATGGTATTATTTTTCGAAAAAGGCATTCGAGGAGGTATTACACAAGTTGTCAAGCTTTATGCCAAAGCAAATAATTATTATGTAGATGAATATGATGCAAATCAGCCCATTAGCTACTTAATTTACGCAGATGTGAATAATTTATACGGTTATGCAATGAACTGATTCCTTCCATACTGCGACTTTGAATGCTATAATGAAAATTTAGATGTTTTAAAAGTTCCTGATGACTCCGAAGTTGGTTACATACTTGATTTAGATATTGATTACCCTGAAGCCATATACGATTTGCACTGCCAACTACCTTTATTACCTGATAAATTAAAACCGCCTGGCATTAATACTACAGAAAAGTTACTTACTACACTCACACCAAAATCCCGTTATATTGTTCATTATGCCAATTTAAAACAAGCACTAAATATTGGCGTTAAATTAACCAAAATTCATAGAATTTTAAAATTTAAGCAAAAAAATTGGTTGTCACCATACATAAATTTAAATACCAATCATAGAGCTAAGTCGACCAATCTTTTTGAATCAAATTTTTTTAAACTCATGAACAACTCCTGTTTCGGTAAATGTACAGGAAAACGAATCGATATAAAAATTGTAACAAATAAAAAATCATTGAACAAACTAGTTAAAAAGCCAAATTTCAAAGAGAGAATAATTTTCACTGAAAATGTATTGTCCGTTCAGTTGGATAAGAATAAAATTGTATTCTATAAGCCTCTTTATGTTGGTTTTAGCATATTGGAACTATCAAAAGTTTTAATGTACGAATTACATTATAACGTATTTTTAAAAAAATATGGTCCAAAAAATATTTTTAAGTACGGGATAAAAATAACAAAAAGGTTTAGTAAAAATAAAAAAACACTGTATTCAAATAATAATAACAAAGCGAATAATGAAAATAAAGAAACGCCTGTTAAATAAATAAATAAATCAACTGAGAATATAATATTAAAGTCTTAATTATGCAGTTCTTTAACTAATCACCAAAAAGCCCACAGCACGTAATTAACACACTCTGAGGGAGTTGATATATCTGGTTACCCGCGGTGTAGCCAGATATAAATGCATTTATGTTAACTAATTATCACTACTTTTTGGCAACACTGACTCCCCAAGTCAGGTTTCTATTAGTGGAAGATGGTTACACCTGTGACAGTAGGTGCTGTTACAACACCCCCCCAACAGCTCAGTCACCAAAGCGGACAGGGAGAGGGATGAGTCGCCCCCGGCGAGCCTGAAGGGATGGTTCCGCTTGAGTGGCTGGGTCATTGCTGGAAGGTAGGGTAGTCGATGATGAGCTGGAAGGTGTCTGCGCTGGTCGTCTGGGTGATATCGGTAGGGTCCTTGACGGCGTAGGCTGGCTTCAGGCGATCCATTGAGACAACCTTTGGACCGGAGGGAAGCTGGATTGCAGAGTTGGGCATATTTATATTTATAAATATGAATATGAATTTATTTTTATCTTAATTTTAATGTGAATATGAATATAAATTTATTTATATCACAATATTTGTGAATATGAATAAAAATAAATTCGTATTTACAAGTGTGAATATAAATAAATTCATATTCACAGGTGTGAATACGAATTTATTCATATATACAAATTTTTCTGTAAATGAAAAAGAAATCACAGGCAAAATTGTGAATATTCACAAAAAAAATGTGAATATTTATATCTATTTATTACAACTTGCGCGATATAATCGATCTTGGTGTCGGCTATATGGTTATCTGAGGTGCTGATTATAAAAATTATATCGATTTTGAGATTCCGCCGTCAGGTATCGATTTATTACAACTTGCGCAATATAATCGATCTCGGTGTCGGCGATAGGGTTATCTGAGGTGCTGATTATGAAAAAAATATCGATTTTGAGATTCCACCGCCAGGTATCGATTTATTACAACTTGCGCGATATAATCGATCTTGGTGTCGGCTATATGGTTATCTGAGGTGCTGATTATAAAAATGATATCGATTTTGAGATTCCGCCGTCAGGTATCGATTTATTACAACTTGCGCATTATAATCGATCTTGGTGTCGGCTATAGGGTTATCTGAGGTGCTGATTATGAAAATGATATAGATTTTGAGATTCCGCCATCAAGTATCGATTTATTAAAACTTACGCGATATAATCGATCTTGGTGTCGGCTAAAGGGTTATCTGAGGTGATGATTATGAAAATAATATCGATTTTTAGATTCCGCCGTTAGGTATCGATTTTTTAAAACTTAAGCGATATAATCGATCTTGGTGTCGGCTAAAGGGTTATCTGAGGTGATGATTATGAAAATGATATCGATTTTTAGATTCCGCCGTTAGGTATCGATTTTTTAAAACTTAAGCGATATAATCGATCTTGGTGTCGGCTACAGGGTTATCTGAGGTGCTGATTATGAAAATTATATCGATTTCAAAATTCTGCCGTCAGGTATCGATTTATTACAACTTGCGCGATATAATATAAGTCGTAGTTCAGATGCTGAGCAGGACGGACGTTTTTAATCCTTCTAGCTCGTCTTAGTGCGTTGCCAAACATTCGTTTATATTGAATTGTGCCTAACCAATTATGCCCATTTAATTTTTTATTTTTATTTTTTATTATTTAGCAAATCAGTTTATAAAATATATAATAAAAACATGGCCATTTGTGATCAGTGCGGTAATACAATTGGACCGAAGAGTACGACCATTCGTTGCAGTGACTTTAAGCAAATTTATCACGCGAGTTGTATGAAGTTATCTAGGGAAGATGTTGACTACATACAAAAAGAAAAAGAAATTTGGAGATGTAAACCATGTAGTGAGGTGAAAAGAAAAAGTTTAGCTTCAGATATAAAAGAAACTGAAGGAAAATTGACATTACGTGATATTAAAGAAACATTAGATGCCTTTATAAAAAAACAAGAACAATTTTCTGTTGACATTAACAATTCATTGGATAACTTATATAAAGAAGTCGGAGAAGTAAAGAAAGCTATGGAAACACAAGCTAAAAAGGTAGATGAAATTAGTAGCCAGCTGGAAACAATTGTCACAACGAACAATAAGATGAAAATGGACATAAAAGCATTAGAAAACAGACTACTGGACTTGGAACAGTATTCAAGAATTAATGATATAGAAATTGACGGCTTCCCGGAGTCGCCTAATGAAGATGTCCTTAATACCGTTAAGGATATAGGAAAAGGACTAGGGGTGGACATTCAGGACTCGATGATCGATGTCTGTCACAGATTAAGACCTATCCCCGGAAGAACAGGACCTCGAAGTATTATAGTGCGATTTGTTAGAAGGTTTGACAAAGAAAAAATTCTGAAAGCACGAAAAGTGAAGAGGGACTTTAGTACGAGACATATTCCAGGGCGAACAGACGATCAACCTGTTTGGATCAAAGAGAGCCTCTCACCATCACGGCGGCGGCTCTACAAGGCAGCCAGGGAATTCAACAAACAGTTAAAATACAAATTTTTATGGATAAAGAACGGTAAGGTTTTAATAAAACGGGAAGAAAATTCAAAAACAATTTGTATCACTTCGGAAGAGGATCTTTTAAATTTAAAGTCAATGTAAAGGTAAAATATTAACATTATATAATAATATTAGATCAAAATATTATTATTAATGCTTATATTCGTTGTTGATAATCCTTTCGTCTTATTTAGTATGTTTATATGTTTACTTACTTTTAAAGCTAATATGTTCTATACTTTAATATGTTTATTAGTAGAGATATTAGAAGATTTTCTTTTCTTTTTTTTTTTTTTTTTTTGCCAAAATATATGTATCATGTTGATATAAATCAAAGTGGTAGATAGATTAAAACTTCAATTATATTATCAAAATGTTCGAGGATTAAGAACTAAAACTAGTGAGTTGTATAGAAATATTATTAATTCTAATTTCGATCTGATAGCCTTGACAGAGACTGGTTTACATAGTGGTATACACGATGCAGAACTATTTGACGGCAGATACACTGTGTATAGGACTGATCGAAATGTCGATTGTTCATCGAGGCTACTAGGTGGTGGAGTATTAATTGCTATAAAAAATAAATATTATTCGTGCGAAATAACTAAATTAACAAATAGTGAAATGGAAGCATTAGTTTTGAAAATGATTACCTATCGGGAAACAATACTATTAACTATTGTTTATATTCGTCCAAGTGCACCAGCGGCTGTATACAAGGAATTATACGAGACCCTAGATTACATAAATGTCAGCAATCAGCACAAAATGTTATTACTCGGAGATTTTAATCTTCCTTATTTTAATTTCGTTGAGCATAATATACGTTCAAATTTAAGTACTACTCAACTAAAACACTTCATTGCTACGCACGATTTAAAATCCCACAATTCAGTAAAAAAATTTATGAATCGTACACTCGATTTAGTTTTGAGTAATTTAGAATTCATTGAA
The DNA here is from genome assembly GCA_911387785.2 of Aelia acuminata. Taxonomy (NCBI): domain Eukaryota; kingdom Metazoa; phylum Arthropoda; class Insecta; order Hemiptera; family Pentatomidae; genus Aelia; species Aelia acuminata. The sequence goes on from OU426980.1 coordinate 81,389,536, forward strand.
GTATCTAGAGTACCCAATATAGATATTTTAATCCCCGAAGACGATTATCATCCATCAATAATAGTTAAAATTATATTTAAAAATCCAGAAAAAAAATTACCCTATCACGTAGATCCGAAAAATAATTGGAAAATAAATTTCGCTTGTTTACACAAAGAAGTAGCAAAATGTAAATGGGATGATATTTATAAGGAAGAAAATGTAAATGAGGCGGTGAATGCTTTATATGTTAAATTAGATAAAGTCTATAGCAAAGCCAAGTTGCATTCAAACATCAAGAAATCAAATTTTCCTCCATGGTTCACAAAAAATATTATTTCAAATATAAAATTAAAAGAATTTTATCGAAAAAGAAGAATTATTCATGAAAACTTTGAAAAAAAATATTGTGAGCTTAGGAGTATTATCAAAAATGACATTAAAAAAGAATATGGCGAATATATAAAGGATGTTGAAAAAAATATTATTAGTGACCCTAAATATTTTTGGAACTTCGTGAATTGCAAGAAAAAAGGGGAAACTAAACCACTTGTTATGAAATTTAAAAATGTGGACTTTATCGGGGGAAACAGTATAGCGTCAGGATTCTGTACCTTTTTTAGATCAGTATATGCGCCCAGTACAACGGATTATGATTTCAATAAAATAACAGATACTGAATGCAATCCCAATATTGATTATTTACCTTTGTTGCCTATAACAGCGGACGAAATCAATGTTGCTTTTAAAAACTTAAAAATTAAAAAGTCTTCAGGTCCAGATGGGATACCTTCATATATTCTTATACAATTGTTAAAATATATTTTAGATCCGCTATTATATATTTATAATTTATCTCTGAAAACAGGAATATACCCAGATGAATGGAAAAAGGCAAAAATTACTCCAATTTTTAAGAGTGGGAATAGAAACGATATTTCAAATTACCAACCCATTTCAATTATATCCTGCTTTTCAAAGGTTTATGAAAAAATACTCCATACTAGAATATTTGATCATGTAAAAAAATATATTATTGACAAACAACATGGGTTCATGCCACGAAGATCAACAGTAACCAATTTAACTAATTTTACTGAGTTTGTTAACGGTTGTTTGACTAAATATAAACAAGTGGATGTTATATATACCGATTTCAGAAAGGCATTTGACATGGTTGATCATGGTATATTATTAAAAAAACTTTTTAGATTAGGTCTTTCTTCTGATTATATTAGATTATTTGCTTCTTTCCTAAAAAACAGGATTCAATACGTTCAATATTTTGGTTATTCTTCAGAGAACTTTACTCCCACTTCTGGTGTTCCACAAGGAAGCAATTTAGGACTCCTAATGTTTTTGTGTTTTATAAATGATATTTCAAACCATATCAAAAATTCGGAATTTATTTTTTATGCAGATGATTTTAAATTATACAGATCTGTTTCAAATTTAAATGACTTTTATGCTTTACAGAATGATTTAGATTCTGTAGCACATTGGTCAAAAAATAATAGGTTAAACTTTAATATCGATAAATGCTTTATTATTTCTTACTCGAGAAAAAAAGATATAATAAAATTTGATTATGTTATAGAGGGAAAGTCTTTACTTCGATCAAATAAACTAAAGGATTTAGGCGTATTATTTGAAGAAAGACTCACTTTTAACAATCATATAGAAATGACTTACTTAAAATGTTCCAAAACTTTAGGTTACATAAAAAGACACTGCAATAATTTCAGAAACCCATTAACACTGATCACCATTTTCAACTCACTAATAAGACCACAAATTGAATATTGTTGCCTGATTTGGTATCCGAATTCAAAAAAAGGAAGGGCATTAATAGAAAAGTTGCAAAAACGACTTTTAAGATATATTTATTTCAAAACAGAGATACTAAACTTGCGGAAATTCCAATATGTTTCATACCAGGAGTTAAAAAATAGGTTTGATGTTCAACATACATTGTCACAGAGATGTGACATGTTTATGTTTCTACATATAATAAAATTAGTTATAGGGATTATTGATGATAGCGAATCCTTAAGTAAACTAAAATTTAGGTATGGGAGGCAATGCAGTAGAGTAAACACTGATTTCTATGTACCAGTATGTAGAACCGGTTTAGCAAGTGCTTCACCTATAAATAAAATGTCTAAACTTTGGAATTCTGTAAATCAAATAGTACAACTTGATTTTAGTTATAGCTTAGGCACATTAAAATATATAATTGAAGAAATTATTAAAACTCTATGACGAATCATATCTGAGCTACGCCGTTTATTTTATTTTTATTTTTATTTTTTACTTAATTTTCTATTTCTTTTTAGTTCTTTTATTTTAGGTTTTTCTTCTTTATTATTTTTTAATCAATCATTTGTATATTATATATTATTGTAATAAGGGATAATTTAATTTGCTATATTATTTTAAAGAATAAGTAATATTTGTATTTTATCTTTTATTATTACTAAAGTTATACATTATGATTATGTTATATTATGATGTAAGAATTGAATTTATGACCACCTGTAATTGGGCGTTTGCCTGTTGGTGGGCGATGTAAATAAATAAATAAATAAATAATCGATCTTGGTGTCGGCTATAGGGTTATCAGTGGGTACAATAATGATAATAATAATAATGATTAAATTTGATATCATATCGACATATAAATCAGAGTATAATTAAATTCATATTCGTATTTCAAATTAAAAATATACCTATAAACCTCTGGTTAACACTATGGCCGATAAGAAGATAGATTATATCGCGCAACTTGTAATAAATAGATACCTGACAGCGGAATCTCAAAATCGATATCATTTTCATAATCAGCACATCAGATAACCCTATAACCGACACCAAGATCGATTATGTCGCGCAAGTTGTAATAAATCGATACTTGACGGCGGAATCTCAAAATCGATATCATTTTCATAATCAGCACCTCAGATAACCCTGTAGCCGACACCAAGATCGATTATATCGCGCAAGTTGTAATAAATCGATACTTGATGGCGGAATCTCAAAATCGATATCATTTTCATAATCAGCACCTCAGATAACCCTATAGCCGACACCAAGATCGATTATATCGCGTAAGTCGTAATAAATCGATACCTGACGGTGGAATCTCAAAATCGATATCATTTTCATAATCAGCACCTCAGATAACCCTATAGCCGACACCAAGATCGATTATATCGCGTAAGTCGTAATAAATCGATACCTGACGGCGGAATCTCAAAATCGATATCATTTTCATAATCAGCATCCCAAAAAACCTAGTAATCGATATCAGGTAATATCTGATGTGATTTCCATAAAAAGGGTTGACTCAATAATGTGTACCAATATGTAGAAATCCGAAAAGAATTTTATAAATTTATTGGAAAATTATGAATTTAGTAGAAATTCACATCTCAATTTGTGAATTTTTCCATATTCACATTTCTATTTGTAAATACGGCCGAATTCACAGACTGAGATATAAATATTCACATTTTTTTGTGAATATTCACAATTTTCCCTGTGAATTTTTTTTTATTTACAGAAAAATTTGTATATATGAAGGTTGGTTGGTTTTATTTAGAGGCGTAAAACCGTAGTACGGTCATACGCCTATATTACACGCCTATATTACAGTGTGGAATTATTTCAGTTTTTTTAAGGGTTAAGAAATCTTCAGTCTGGAAGTCAAATTTTTGATATTAATTTCAGTTCTATTAGACTTCTCAAGAGCTTCTTGACAGTATTTTCCTCGTCCGCCAGAGCCGCCTTCACATATGCTGGCACACTGTTTCGAGACAGCACTCCTCTGTATGCAGGGCATTCCTCGGTCATGTGCTTTACACTAACTAGTATACCGCATGTAGAGCAACTTGGTGGTGGTTCCCTTTTGATGAGGTGCTCGTGGGTGAACCTTGTGTGTCCGATCCGCAGGCGCGTCAGGACCACCTCCTCGCGACGGCTGCTGCGGCAAGAGCTATCCCATGCTTTCACGCTTTTTTTAATTATTCTCAATTTATTAGGTGCACTTTCTTCCCACATCGTTTGCCATCCTCGTATTATCGTATCTTTCAAGGGACGTGCCAGATCTGAGGGCGACAACAGGGCACATCCTCGGCCAGGTAGGCTCTTAGCTTCTTTTGCTGCCTTGTCCGCAAGCTCGTTCCCGATGATGCCGGTATGCCCGGGCACCCATAAAAAGTGGACATTTGTTCCTTGTTCCCAGAGCATCGCCATATATTCTTGGATTCTTACAACGACAGGGTTGTCAGAGTACAATATGTCAAGACCGCGTAATGCACTCAAGGAATCGGTACAAATCACGATATTTTGATTTGAAGCTGTCATGGAGTGGTAGAGAGCTTGAGCAATTGCGTTTAATTCTGGTGTGTATATATTACATAATCCACTGAGCTTGAATTTGTGGGTAGAGTCGGAGGTTGTGAAGGCTGAAGTGGTGGCTATATCTGTTTTTGAACCGTCGGTATAGATAGTGAGTCTGTTTGTTATTGAATTAATTAGCTGTTGTAGTTTGTTCCTGAATTGAATTGGCTGGGCTTCATCTTTCTTTAATTTGATTAGATCGAAGTAAAATTTGGGTCGTTGAAAAGTCCATGGAGGGATGTGCGATTGTATTGTATTAATATTCGATTTTTTGATTTCTTCTATTGCTGCTTTTATTCGCTCGGCTAGGGGAAGCCTGTTGTTTGGCTTTCGTTGGAATTCTAGAGAGAATTTAGGCTGAAATATATATCTGTATGAAGGATGTGTCGGCTGTAGGTTTAATTTTGTTATATAATTTACTGCAAGTTTTTGTCTCCGGAATAGTAGTGGTGGTAACCCCGACTCGGCACAAATGCTTAATATGGGACTTGTTCGAAAAGCACCAGTAGCTATGCGGATCCCAGTGTGGTGAACTACATCCAGCTTTGATAGTGTTCTAGTGCGAGCAGAGCCATATACAAAACAGGCATATTCCAACTTTGAAGCTACCAAGGCTTGGTAAATTCTAATGAGGGAAGACCTGTCAGCACCCCATGTAGTTCCACTAAGAACTCTTAAAATTCGAATCTTTTCTAGGCATCGTTCCTTCAGATTGTTCAGCAGCGCTCCCACGATAAACGTCTGTCGAAGATTAGCCCAAGAAATTTTATGCTGTCTACATAGGGTAGCACTTTATTATCCAATGAAAGTTCTGGCGACAATGGAGTGTTCCTTTCCTACTGAAGTGAAGGCATCTCGTCTTGTCAGAGGAAAACTTGAGCCCCGAAGTTTGCGCCCAGTAGCTAATGCGGTTAATGCTATCCTGCAGCTTTGCTTTTACAGTACAGATATCGCTAGCTCTGCATATTATGGCCAAATCATCAACAAACAACATGGGTTTGACTCCCTTTGGTAGGCCTAGACCTAACTTATTGATGGTTAGTATAAAAAGTGTCGTGCTCAGGATACAACCTTGTGGCGTTCCACTAACCTGCCCACAGGTCCGAGACATAGCATTTCCTATGCGGATCTTGAAGGTACGCTTAGAGAGGAACGTGTTGATGAAGTTCAGGAGTCTGCCGGTAAATCCAAGTCCCCGAAGAGTCGCTAAGACGTTCCTTTTCTGAATGGAGTCGAAGGCCTTAAACATATCGAAGAACACGGCTATGACTTGTTGACGATTAATAAAAGCGTATTGAATTTCCGCTTCCAGTTGTACAAGATGATCTGTTGTACTTCTTCCCCTTCGGAATCCACACTGGAAGTTCTGGATCATATTGTTACGTTCAGCAACCCATATAAGTCTTTTGTTGACCATTCGTTCCATCAGCTTACAGAGACAGCTGGTGAGGAAGATAGGACGATAACTAGCAGCCTGGCGTTTGTCTTTGTTGGCTTTGAGAATAGGGACGATTTCTGAGTGATGCCAAAGTTGTGGGAGTTCCCCTTTGTGCCAAATGTGATTGTAGTACTCCAAAAGCCATTTAAGGGTGTCACTTGGAAGGTTTCTAATCATTGCGTAGTGGATTTCATCAGGTCCTGGGGAAGTCCCTTTAAGATTCTTTATTACTGATTCAAGTTCCCACATCGAAAAAGGGCGATTGTAATCCTCTACGAGATTCTGTTGAGAATCCGTGACTGGTTCATCGGGATCGCTTTCTTCTAGTTGGTTAGATTTGAATATGTCGGAGTAATAATCAGCAAAATGAGAAGCAACCATTTCAGGCTGATCGTTTAAAGCACCATTTTTTTTTTTTTTTTTTTTTTTTTTTTGTTGTGGCTTTGTGCACTGCGACCTCCTGGGTCTATTGTGCGCCTAACCTGTCTGAGTTCTAAACTGCTATGTTTAGAGCCTCAGTGAATTTTAGCAAACTTGTTGGGTTGACCAGTTCATTGGTGCTTGGGTCAGGTAGGTTTACCTCGCCAAAGATGCTGAATCTTAGCCTAACAAGTCGTTCGCACCAGCTTATAATGTGATAAGCTGTCTCATCCTCTTTGCCACAGAATCTGCAGATTGGTGAGTCTGCGAGTTTGAGCCTGTACATATGTTTGTTGAGTTTACAGTGTCCTGTATAGATCGCTGTAATTTTTTTGAGTGCTTTCCTGTCCAAGTTCAGTAGACTGTCACTTCTTTTGGCAGAGTAGCCTTTTAAGAAGAATTTGGAGTGATACTGTGTTTTGTCATTCCAATTCCGTTTTTTAATTGCTCCATAGATTTCCCCTATCCTTCTTTTGGCATAGCTTAGGCTTATGCCAATTACCGGTTCTGGGGTTATGGGTCTTTTGGCTGAGCCTTTCCTTGCTAGGTCATCAGCTTTTTCATTGCCCTGGATTCCAGAATGTCCATGCACCCATTCCACTCTAACTTTATTGCTTTTAGCTAATTTGTTGAGCGAGATTTTGCAGTCTTTGACGATCTGTGATTTAATGACATTATTGTTTAATGCTCCTATAGCTACTTGGCTGTCTGTAAAGATGGTTATATATTTATTTATTGTATTTTCCGCCAGATGCTCCGAAGCGCACTGGTAAATTGCTAGCACTTCTGATTGGAAGACTGTAGTATATTTCCCCAGTGAAATTGTTGTACCTTTATTGGGTTTGTCATCTCTCCAGATTCCCGCTCCAGATCCTGTCTTGGTTAGTGAGCCATCCGTATAGCAGTTGATTCCTTTATATTTTTTATGTGGTTTCAACTTGTTTATTATAGCTTGATAGTTAATATCCAGGAATTCACGACTTTGTAGATCAGAGTGCATTGATAGCACTTGATCGTTTTCAATCTTCCCGTATATCTCCCAGTGTCCCTCCCTAGAATTTGTTCTAAGGGAGTTATTTTGTTTAGCTATCCTGTAAAAGGATTTCATTGCTTGGGCCTCCACTTCTATCTGCAGTGGTGTTAAGTTTAGCATCACTTCCATTGCAGACGTTGGAGTGCTTTTCATTGCTCCTGTTATCATGAGGCATGCTAGCCTTTGTAGTTTGGTAAGCAGGATTTTATTTTTTCCGCTATCTGCTTTGTGCCACAAAAGCAGAGCTGAATATAGAATCATTGGTCTGATTGCAGTTAAGTACAACCAATAGACCATTTTTGGTTTTAGTCCCCATTTCCTGCCTATTGCTCTTTTGCAGGTCCATAGGCATTTTAGGGCTTTGTTAGTCGTTGTTTCAATGTGTTTGGCCCAGTTAAGTTTATGATCCAGCATTACTCCCAGATGCTTTACTTCTTTGGAGGGTGTAAGCTGGTATTCATTTAGTTTGGGTAATTTTATGTTTATTTTTTTCTTTTGTGTAAAGATACATATATTTATTTTTTGTGGGTTAATGTTTAACCCATTTTCTTTACACCAATTCTGTAATATTTTTGTTGCTGTTATTAGTAGGTCAGAGAGTACGCTCTGATGTTTTCCTTCAATGAGGATTGCAAGATCATCTGCATACCCCTGTGTATAAAAGCCTGCGTCATTTAATTTCACTAGTAGAGAATCCACTACTAGGCACCACAGTAATGGTGAGATCACACCTCCTTGTGGGCATCCTCCCTTGGGTTTTATCCACAATTTGGCATGTCCCAATTCTGTTTGCAAGATCCTTTCCTCCAGCATTCTTTCTATCCATCTGGAGGAGATTTTGTCTATATTTCTTTCCCTTATAGCGTTCTTTATGATGTTATAAGGTGTTTTATCAAATGCTCCTTCAATATCAACAAAGGTGCCTATTGTAATTTCTTTTTGGTTTAGGGATTTTTCAATCCTAGACACCAAGTTGTGCAAAGCTACCTCGCAGGATTTGCCTGCTTGGTACGCATATTGTTTTTCATGTATTGGATTTGTATCCGATATATGTTTCCTCACATGTCTATCAGTTATCTTCTCTAATGTCTTCATTAGGAATGATGACAGACATATGGGTCTAAATGCTTTGGGATCATCATAAGATTCCTTACCTGGTTTTGGTATATACCTTACCTTGGATATTCTCCATTCAGTTGGAATATATCCTAGTGCTAAGCTTCCTCTTAAAAGTTTTAAGAGGTGTGGTCTTATGATGTTTATTCCTTTCTGTATCAGAGCAGGAAATATACCATCGGCACCAGCAGATTTGTACGGCTTCATATTGTTGATAGCCCATTCCAAGGCACTGCTGGTTACAATTTGCTTTGCTTCCCTCCACATTATTTCTTCATTGTTTGATGTAGAGTATGTGGAGTTGTTGATTAAGGTATTATTTATTTCGCAGTTTGGGAACTGTATTTTTGCCATGGCTTCAAGGGTTTCCATTTCTTCCGTCGTGGATACCCCTTCTACCTTTAGCGTACCTAGATTTACTGGTTCAGTTTTGTTTAGTATTTTTTTGACACGGCTTACCTCAGGAATATCGCTCACCTCTGAGCAGAAATTCCTCCAAGCCTCTCTTTTAGCTCTTCTGATAGATTTGTGATATTTAGTGAGAGATTCCTTATAAATATCCCATCTGCCAGAGTTTTTTGCAGCATTGAACAATTTCCTTGTTTTTGTTCTAAGATTTTTTAATTCATTGTTCCACCATGGAACATTCCTGTTTGTTTTTTTTTGTTTTTGGTTTATTGCTATGATGATAAGATTCCATCATTGCGTTTGTCAGTGTTGTGTTGAGACAGTCCAGTTGCCACTCATTGTGTGCGTCTGTTGGACAGTGTCTCATTAATTCCGTAAGTTTGGAGGAGTACATTTCCCAGTCAGTGTTTTTAGGATTTCCATACTCCTCATTGTAGTTTACTTTGTCCGGTAGGTCAAATCGAATGTATTTGTGATCTGAGCATGTTTCCTCATTGGAGACATGCCAGTTTGTGTTTTGCCTACTGAGTGTTTGTGATGCCAGTGTTATCTCTGTTGCCTCCGATCTTTGTTTATTGTGAAATGTGGGTCTATTGCCACAGTTCAATATTTCAAGATCGTGTTTTATAATAAATTCAAGCAATTTCTCACCTCTTAAGCTGTTGTTACTGCTTCCCCAGATTTCATGATGGGAATTGCTATCTAGGGCAGCAACAATATTGTTTTCCTTGATTTCCCCCAGTATTTTCTCCATCATTGGGGTGGGATCCTTATCCTCATATGGTAGGTATCCCGCTATCAAGATAATTGAGTTGCCCTCTTTTGGGGTGTATTTCACTACTGCTGAGTCTCTGGAACAGAATTGCCAAAGAGGCAGCAGTTTTATTTGTGTTTTATATAGAATGCAGGCTCTGGGATTGTCCTTTGTGGATACTAAGCTGTATCCAGGAAGTTTCAATCCCTTGAGCTCGCCTTTTAATAGGTAAGGTTCTTGTATTAATATAATATCAATATTCTTACCTATAATATATTGATGTAGGACACCATTGGCTGCTATGCAATGGTGGAGATTTATCTGTAGCAGTTTCATTTTTTTTTTTTTTTTTTTTTTTTATTTGCTTTCTGGTGGCACCGTAGGTGGCAGCGGTGTCGGAGTCATCACCTCTAGCCTGGCTTTCGCCAGGACTTTGGGTATAGCTCCTCCTCCCGTCGCCTCCCTAGGGGTTGCCTCTATGATTTTACCTTTTGCCTCCAGTGATGCTGTTGGTTCAGGTTCCTTTTTAGATGCAGCCTTGGCCTCCTCTTTAAATTCACCTACCTTTTCAGACATCACCGTTGTTGTGTCTGAGTGGCATTCCTTTGTATCGGCTGCCTCCTCAGATACGTCCATTTTTTCCTCCTCTCCTTCAGCATCACTGATTGGGAGTTGTTCTTTGTATGGTCCTTTTAAGTGTCTGAAGGAGATCAGCTTCATCCCACAGCCTACCATCATGTCCCTGGTTTTGAGACATTCCAGGCTAGGCTCTGAGATTTTGAAGATGACGAAGAAGCCCTTCTCCGACTCTTTTATATAGTGCAGTCTCCATGTTTTTATATCTGCAACTGCCTTATTTTGCACCCTTATTCTTTTTAGGAGTATTTCTTCAGATAGGGCTTTTCCTGGGATAAAAGCCCCAATCTTTACTACTTTTATGAGATCCTTCGTGTCAGAGACTCGGAGGAGCACGTCCCCCTTCATCTTTACATTTGGGATTATTTTTTTTAGCCACTGTACAGTGTGATCGTCTAGACATGAGACAATGCAGCCTCCTCTATTGAGACTTGCTCCGTTGAAGAGTGGCTGATCGTCGTTGTCCTCATCTATCTCATCTACCTTTTCGGTGATACTATTTTGCAGCTCCTCACACTGCTCCCGGGTCAGCTGAGTGTGCGGGTAGTCCGCAGGGACCACCGCAACCAGCTGCCCTCTTGCTGCAAGGGCGTAATTAGTTTATCCTGTGATTTCTCTGGGTTTCTTAGCCACAGGTGCTGAGGTTCCCGGAGAAGATCTAGGTCTTTTACTGGTAGGATATGGTCCAGTGGGCTGCCTCTGAGGCCTCGCAGTTTGACCTGCTGGCTGTTGGTTGCCCTCCTGTTCCCTGTCCTCGTCTATAGTAGTAACGTGGGGGTCCACCCCTGGGCGCCGCGGCTTTGTTTGCCGGGCCTTGAAGGGCCCTTGCATCCTTGGCCTGGCGCCTTAGGGATGGTTCCCCTTTGTCAGTATGTTGGCCCAGCTTTGGTGTACTTCCCTTGGTCGGGTCAGCTTTGTCTGCCGGGCCTGGTTTGGCCCTTGCATCCTCTGCCAGCCCTCCCTGGGTCGATCCCAAATCAGCTGGTGTATTGGCCAGGAGTTGGGCATTCGCCTTCCTCCTGTTGCGCCTTTTTACGTTCTTGGTGGACCCGTCGTGGCCGAGGCCTCCGACTGGTCCACACTTTGACGTGTAAGGCTATATTCGGTTCCTGTCTTTTTAGTCCATGGAGCCTGTGAAGCAGCAGCTACACGAGCTGCATGCTCCTCCAGCACTCCTAGTCTGTCGATGACTACTTTCAGTCCCTGTACTTCGTCCGTCAGTGCTTCCAATCCAGGTTCTACTGAGGCTTCGTCCAGGGTGTCTGTGTATAGGTCTGATATGTTAAGTCCCGACTGGTTTGAGTCCTCGTCGGGTAAGTTAGGGTTCTCGTCAATGAAATAAGGTTCGTTTTGTCTTGCTGTCATGGTTTTAATCCCACTCCACGTATGGCTATCCGCCGGGGTATTCCCCCATCTCCTCGCTGTTAACGTTGAGAGTCCTGGAGTTCCGTCCAGGAGCCGGAATATATGCTTCCTTCACGGGGAAAGTCTCAACCCGCTTTTCAGCATTCATGGGTCCTACTACAGCTGCCTCGGACCTCCCATGCTCCGATACATGGGCACCAATACGTGTGCTTGCCAGGCGGGGTGCTCCACGGCACATGTAGGATGGAATCCACAGCCTTGCCATCCCCATCCATGCCGCTTCACAGGCTCGTGTTAGTCATGTTGTTTTGTCTGTGTATTTGCTGTGGTACACAGTGCTTTTTTGGTCCAGACTTGCCAGGTTATGTGTGAAGCGGGTTACGCTTCACCCTATCTTTATACTTTCCAGAGAGATTCACCTAGTGGCTCTATTGAGCCGCCTAGGTGAACCCCGCCTCTGTCGTTCGCGAGTTATGAATAACTCCCCGGGGGGGTACCACGTGGAGGTGACAGTAGGCTTTGATGGGGATTGGGTCAGCAGGGGAGCACTAAACAGTGAGTAGGGCACTATGGTTTAGTGCTCCCTCATGAAGTGAGTAAGACTCCCGCACTCGTCTAACGCTTCAGCTTTCCCTTTGCCCCACCCATCAACCCCCCTAAAGCACCATTGATTAGGAGTGTATAGCGGGTAGATAGGTTATTTTTGCTAATTTTTTTAATCCTTTTCCATATTAAATTTGATGGAGTTAATGAATTGATGGACTCTACAAACCGTTGTATATATGAATAAATTCGTATTCACACCTGTGAATATGAATATATTTATATTCACACTTGTAAATACGAATTTATTTACATTCATATTCACAAATATTGTGATATAAATAAATTTATATTCATATTCACCTTAAAATTAAGATAAAAATAAATTCATATTCGTATTTATAAATATAAATATGCCCAACTCTAGGGTAGGGCAGGGGGGTCCCGAGTACAGTGGCGTCAGGGGTTGACGAACTGCATCATCCCTCAAGAAGACGTAGTTGCAGCTCTTTAGGTCTACTGGAACAATAATAGGCTTTTCGCTGGAACGATGAGGGGCTGGTCGCATTTCTTTCATGTGTTTCCTCAATCTCCGCAGGAACTCTTCCGAGTCTTCGGGCTGTTGGTTTGTTGTGAAGAACTCGTCCGGCAAACGAAGGGGCTGGCCAAATACAAAATCTGCTGCCCTTCTATTGTTGTCCTCTCGTAAAGCTGCTCTTAAACCGAGAAGTACTGTAGGCAGCGAGTCGGTCCATCTGGATGAGCCGATAAGGTGTTTGTCGCCGGTGTTTTGAGTGTCCTATGCCACCTTTCGACACAACCATTGCTTTGCGGGTGGTATACCACCGTCCTGCAGCACCTAATGCCAAGGATTGGCTTGTGGTCAGTAAGGATAACGAAGTTAGGTCCTTCAACGAGGGGTCGAAAGTGCCGGATTTCTCGATGAATGGCAATCAGTTCCCGGTCCTAGATAGAGTAACTTTGCGCAGCACTCGTTAGGGCATTTGTGATGAATCCGAGAGGCTTCCATTACGAGTCGACACGTTGTTGGAGCACCGCTCCGATTGCTGTGTTCGATGCGTCGCAGGCCAATGTGAGTTCGGCGTTATCCGCCGGGCGAGATAAGATAAGGGCCTGTTTGATGTCCTGTTGACACTGACGAAACGCTGTGTTGGCTTTTTCGGTTCATTTGAGCGGAGTCGAGTCGCTTTTCTTGCTATTGCCGACGAGTGCATGAAGAGGACGTTGGTGGTCCGAAGCATCGGGCATGAAACGTCTATAGAAGTTTAGCATGCTCAAGAAGCGACGGAGCTGTTCCTTGTTGCTGGGTCGAGGGAACTCTATAATTTGGTTCACCTTTTTGGGGAGAGGCTTGATCCCTTCCGAATTTACGAGGAATCCCAAAAATTCAATTTCTGACTTACAGAATTCTGATTTAGTGGTGTTGATTGTCAGACCGTGCTCACTCAGGATTCGGAAGACTTCGTCCAAGTGATCTCGATGTTCGTCTTCTAAGGCGGATGCTACCAGAATATCGTTCAGGTAGACGAAAACGTAAGGGAGTGCCAAAATGCTGTCCATGAGACTCTGGAACATCTGTACAGCATTCTAAAGTCCGTAGCATATCACAAGAAATTCAAAGAGGACAAAGGGTGTTATCACTGCCGTTTTCTTGATGTCTTCGTCCGCTACCGGCACTTGGAAATATTCTCTGTTCAGGTCCAGTTTGCTGAAGCAGGTCTCCCCTCGCAAATTTGTGTTGAGGTCCTGGATGTTCGGTACACTGTACCTATCGGAGACCGTTTGCTCATTTAACCTACGTTAGTCCCCACAGAATCGCATTTTACCATCCTTTTTCACTACAATGTGCAGTGGACCTGCGTAGCGGCTATGGTCTACAGATGCCTTTGTCGACCTTCTTGAGGAATTACTCACTGGCAGCCTTATATCTCTCAGGAGGAAGGCGTCAAGCTTTTGCTGTAACTGGCGGTCCTTTGGTCTCGATGTAATGCCTGATTTGGTGTTTTGTTGCAGCAAGTGTTCCGTTTGTTCCGTGGTTGTTGCAGCACGGTTATGGACCGGTGATGGATGGATACTTGCGTAGTAAGTCGTAGTACCACTCGCTACTGGGGACTGCATAGACCGTGGGTATTTTATAATTAGCAAGTGTGCCTTTGGAAGTGAGTCCGGTCTTCGCATCGAGGAGCTGATGACCTCTGAGATCAACGACGATGTGGTGGTGGAAAAGAAAATCTGCACCAATAATGGGACTGCTGATGTCCGCCAAGACAAAAGTCCATGAAAGTGGCCGCCGGATTCCTACATTTAACGTCCTCTTGACTTCGCCATAAGTCTTGATGGGGGTACCATTGGCCGAGTATAGAGGAAAGTTGATAGGGTGTATCCGATCCCGTGACCTGGCAGGGATAACAGATATACATGCACCAGTGTCCACTAAATATCTTTCTCCCGTGTCTTTTTCTTTTACAAATAATCGGCGTTGATGTGTGTCAGCGACGGAGTCCGCCATCTCAGCCGCTGCTATCAGTTTCCCTGAGGTTTAGGCTTCCATTCGCAGGGTTGTCTGCATTTCCGGTCTTTTTCACCGAATAACAGCACCAATTGAGATTGCAGCTTGATGACCGGGTTCGTCCTCGGGAGTGTGATTGGCCGCGTCGCCCTTGAGCCATTTGACCTTTCAGCTCTTTGACTCCTAGGCACAATTGCTGGATCTTCTCTTCTAGCTGAGTTAGTTGAGAGGGCTGGCATGGAGGTGTAGTGGGTTATGTGCGAACCTTGTGGATGGTGGGCTCATAAACTTCAGCAATCCGGTCTGCGATGTCTGCAAGTTTATCCACCGATGATTCGTTGGTGACTGCTAGAGTAACCTGCATACGGTCAGGTAATGCCCTCAGCCACATTGTGCGTAAGAGGTCTGAGGACAACGAGGTACCGCCAAGTCTTTTTAACTCGTTAAAAAGCTGCGAAGGGCATTGCCCCTCGGACAACTGTTTCTCCTCTAAAAGCCTGTGAATTCGTAAGTTTTCTGATTCGGCATACCTGTGGAGAAGTCTGCTTTTCAGTACTTCATATGGATCAACTGGAGGGTTCTTAATGATGTCCGCTACTTCTTTGAGAGTATCATAATCTAACTTTGCTATGACTAATTGAAATTTAACTTTAGAGGAGCTTACCTTAGCGTTGGTGAAAACCGCATCCGCCTGACAGAACCAAAGTTCTGGGTCGGCCTTCCAAAAGCTTGGAATACGAATATTTGTCCCAACTCCACAAGCACCATGCGACTTCTCGTATTTCATCTTTAGTTGTAGTATGTTTAGTTCTCGTAGTTCATCATTATAGTCTGGTGGACTAAAAGTCTTTTTAAAAAGAAGATTTATTGAAAAGGATTGCAAAACACTGAATAACAGAACTAAATCTAACAGACTGAGAACAATAGGCTCTCGTTGCCGGGGTTTATGTACTGTCGGAATGCGGAGTCAGCTTTGAGTCTGCAGGAGGCATATTCCTTGGGTATAACTCGCCCCTCCTTAAGATGAAGCCGTCCTCGGGGAAATAATTGGGAGTTGAGGATAATTCTGAAATTGAGGATCCGGAGTTGTGGGCTTGTCGTTTATAATCCATACAGTACAAATCTTTCGAAGGTTTAGCCGATTGTGATACAAAACATAACATGAAAGGGACATTACAATAATTGTTATTAGGGAATATAAAATATTAACATGATCTACATGTGTTTCATCAATAAAGTTCAAAGGTTCTACATTAATATTAGCTTTGTGAATGTCCTCAAATGAAATGTTTACATACTGTTTTACATATGGTATTTCTGAGGGTAGTAAAATTGTGCTTTCCCAATATGTGTAAGGTTGAGGAACATTTATGAAAGATTCTGATCTGTCTAAATACAATAATGTAGTTAACCTAGGATGTATTGTCATATTGCTATTGTTAGTACTTAAGACTAAATTATTAGTATTAAATATAAGATACTTATTTGCTAAGGGGATATACTTTACAAAAGGTTTAGGCTCACTAATTACTAAAGATTTACTATTATTCAAATCCTTATCGTTTAACAATTCACTAATACATTGATTTTCTGTTTTTGATATATTTGTACAATAGTAGTTTTCATTAATTAAAGAGCAATCTCCTGTAAATAATTCTTGATATCGTAATACCAATGAGGGATGGACATGAGCTGTTATAAATTCATTATCTTTTATAGCGGGATAGGATAAAAGGAAGAAAGTTTCATATGTAGGAGAAGGTAAAGGGAGTTGGACAAAATATGAGATATGATCACTATGAAGGGAACAGTGTAGGCAACTTTGCCTAGTTGCCATAAAATTTCAGGTACTTCAGATATAAGTTTTATTTTGGCGTTATTTACTACTTCTTGAAGTTCTACAAGGGACAGAATGCTTGAGTGTATAATATTACGTTTACAGAATTCAAGGCTGGTGTCTATATTATTAATTTTATTATAGAGTAACATGAGATTATTCATTAAAAATTAATATTGTTGATTTATTTCTATACGATTTGAAAGGTTCTGGAAATAGTATTTTATCTTCTCATTATTATTTTAAATAATTTTAATATCGTTATTGAAATCATTGATTAATTTTTTATTTATTGACATTTTTTTTTTCTATATTGTGTTCTAAGGTGTATTCATTTGATTGGACTTTACTTAAAATTTGGTCATACTAAGATCGGTCATCATCGTCCATCATGCCTGTGACCCACGAAATTGCTGAGCCAAGCCCATTGATTAGGCCACGTTTAATTCTACGTTGATTTAGATCAAGGTGTTCAAATTTTGACTGAGTATACTTTAGGTGGGCCGTTATGATATTGATGTGATTTAGATTTTTACTTTTAATGGATATGCTATTAACAGTTTTTGCAATTGAATTTAATTCATTTTGTAACAATCTTATATTTAAATTGTGCATTTATGTGTAAAGGTTTGAAATCACAAAAGAGTCCTTAATTTTAATTGGGGTAACTCCTGCGGTTTTACTTAGGTCTGTCATCTTGTAGGGCGTTACTGGTATTAGCCACATCGTTACTACAAGGAGGCAATTCATTGTGACCTGGAACAGACGAATTTTTAATTTGTTTTCTTGGGCGTTTCATTCTATTTGGATGAAACTTGGAACATTTCAACTTTTCCTTTATTATAGGTGCTCATTTTATTAGTTTTAAAATATTTCGGTTTATGTTTTTTATTATAAGTTGTTTTAAGATAAGGTTCTTCTGGAATTGGAGGTTCAGGTTCATGGTTTTCTTAAGCCGGTTGGTTTGCTTTTGTTTTTCTTTTTCAATTTTATGTTTACCATAACAACTTTGTGAATTATTTCTAAGTCTCTAAAATAATTATTTGCCAATTCTTCCGTTATTAATGTTTCCTTAAGCTCATTCATGGTTTTCTTAAGCCGGTTGGTTTGCTTTTGTTTTTCTTTTTCAATTTTATGTTTACCATAACAACTTTGTGAATTATTTCTAAGTCTCTAAAATAATTATTTGCCAATTCTTCCGTTATTAATGTTTCCTTAAGCTCATTTGAATACGGATTTTTGAAAGTACCAAAAGTTATTTCCATTGGAGTCATCTTTAAATTTGAATTAATTGAGTTGTTATAGGCAAGTTTTAGGCTATGCTCTAAGGATATATTTTTATGCTCTTGTTGTTATTGCGTTAAGGAGTTCAATGAGAGTAGAATGTGATCTCTCTAAAAGACCTTGAGGATCAGAATGACCTGGGGTAACGTAATATGGCTCGACTTCATACAATTTAAAAAAAATTTGAAGACTGTTGTTATTAAATTCATGACCATTATCCATTTGTATAATCTTAGGAATAGGAAACAAAGCGAAGTAATTGCTTAAAATTTCCTGTATTTCTATTTGGTTTAGACTTTTAAGAGAATAAGCAATTAATTTCTTTGAAAAAGAGTCTATTAAAGTTAAAAATTTATCATTATCATAGTGAAAAACGTCAAGCTGAATTTTTTCAAATGGTCTATCCGGAGTTGGAACTAATTTATACTTGACTCTGATCGGGTTTCTCTCATATTTAACTTTTAAACGAATGGAGCATTTGTTTATATAATCGTTAATATCTTTGAACATACCAGGCCAGTAATACCTTCGGCGAATGTGCTCATATGATTCAGTGATACCTCTAAGATAGGTTTTTCCTACATGATAATTTGAAATAATTTCTTTTTGTTCCGCTTCATTAACAATATCTAAATTAAATTTACCATATTGTTTTAATTTTATACTCTGAAAGTCATTAGTTATTATATTAATGAAATTTATGAGCACTGATTCATATTTACTTTCTAATATCCTGTTTCTTTTGCAAAATATACCATATGTTGTTTTGGGTTTTAAAAACTGAATGCAATACATTTTCATTTGAATTAAATCATTGGGATTTTGAAAGAAAAATGTTAGACAGTTTTTATTGAAGATTTTTTGAACATTTGGTTCTCTATTACCTATTTCAAGTAATATTTGATTTTGTTCTACATTTATAATTTTATTTTCATTACAAATGACAACTTGATCATTTGACCTTTCTTGTGAATGAACTGTCATAATACTGTCGTTATCATTATCAGCTATTTCGTTCTCTTTGGGGGGCATAATTTCAAATAAACTCATCGAGAACTTCTTGTGGATTAATTACATCTTCTATTGCGTTATATAACTGAATTCGGGAGAGAGAATCCGCAACAACATTAGTTTTACCGGATACATATTTTATATCAAATTCGAAATCGGATGGAAGATATTTCCATCTTAATAATTTTGAATTTGGTTCTTTAAGACTGTGAAGCCATTAGAGAGGTTTGTGATCAGTTTGAATAAGGGATTTTCTGCCATACAAGTAGGGTCGGAAATATTTGCATGCCCATACTATTGCAAGCAGTTCTTTTTCTATTGTGCTTAACCTTTCTTCATGCTTATTTAAAGTTCTTGAAGCAAAGGCAATGGATAGGTCTTTTCCATCGAAATTCTGAGATAGGACTGACCCTAATGCAGATTTGGAAGCATCTGTCGTTAGTATAAATTGTTTCGAAAAATCGGGGAGTTGTAGGATGGGGTTATTTTGCAATAATTTCTTGGACGTTTCAAAAGCAAGCATTTATATATTCTTCGTTTTTTAAATCAATCTTAGTATCTTTCTTTAAGTTTATAGTTTTTGCTACTATAAATTACTATTAAAGGAATTACTATTTTGGCGTAACTCCTTATCATTTTCCCAGTTAAACCAAGAAATTGTTTAATTTCTTTTTTATTTTTAGGCTATTGAAAATTTCTTGTTGCTTCTAATTTTGCTGGGTTGGGATGAATTCCTTTCTCGGAAATTATGTGGCCTAAATACAGAAGTTCCCTTTTGAAGAACTCAGTTTTATCAAGCTGAATCTTTAGATTGTGTTCTTTCAGCTTTTCAAAAACACTTTTAAGATGCTTTAGGTGTTCTTCCAAATTATCGGAAAATATTATGATGTCCATGTAAATAAGGACGTTGGGCATTTTGGCGAAAATGATATTCATCGCCCTTTGGAATGTTGGGGGAGCTTTTTCAGGCCGAATGGCATTCAAAAACTCATAATGGTCATCTTCAGTACTAAAGGCCGTTTTTGGGACTGAATCCGGGTCCATCTCGATTTGATGAAAACCCGAGGCCAGATCTATAGTAGAGAAGTATGTTGCTCTACCTATTTTTTCAAACAAGTCCTCTATGTTCGGTAATGGGAACTTGTCTTCAATAGTTTTTTCATTGAGTTTTCGATAGTCTATAACCATTCAAATTTTCCTTTTGCCTGAGGCATCCATTTTTTTGGGAACCATCCATGGGAGGCATCCATTTTTTTGGGAACCATCCATATCGGGGAATTATAGGGAGAATTACTAGGACGGATAATTTTATTTTCTAATAGTTTATCGATCTCAATCTGAACGTCTTTTTTAAAACATTCCGGATAACGATAATTTCTAGTAACCGCTGGCAGTTCATCTTTGGTATTTATTTTGTGTTTTAATAAATTTGTACTACTTAACATGTCTTGATTTCTTTTAATTATTTCCGGGTATTGAGAAACTAAATTTATTATTTTATTTTTATTATATCCATAGGTTGAGGACAAATGGTTATCAACTCTATGTTGTTTTCTATTTTTACTAAACTTTCGTCTATAAATATTTTATTATCAATGTTTACTGATTTTATTATTCCTAATCCATTATTGGGAATTGACATAATAGGGACAGTTATAATATTATAACCTGGTTTTAAAGTAATCTTATTATTTTCATTATTATTATTTATAGTAAAATTTAAATTTTTATAACCATCTCCATAATATTCTAATTTATTTATATCAAAATTTACCTTGGCTTTGATTGAAATCATTGTTTCGTGACCAAGTAATATATTGTATCGTTCCGAAATTTAAAAATATACATTTTTATAAATTTTGTTTTTGGTTAAATATCACCAGAAGGGAACAAAATATATTCGGAACTTCGGTTTCACTAACAGGTGTTTTAACGCAAAAGTTCTCCTTATATCGGGGCCAATCTGATGGTATTATTTCGGGGTTGATATAATTTTTTAAAGAGCCTGTTTCTATAAGCAATTTTCTATTCCTTTTGTCTTGAAAGTAAGGGAGTGATCTGTCAATTGTTATTAATTCAAATTGATGTCTGGTGGCTCGTGAGGACTCTGTCCTGGTTCTAAAACATGATTAGTTAATTTATTAACAGATTTTGCTAAGGAATTAATTTGGTCTTGCAACTTTTGGAAGTCATGAGTTGGGGGCTGTTCGTAAAGTTGCTGTGAGTTTGAGTCTAAATACTTTACCTCATATGGAGAAATAAAAGGTCGTGTTGGTCTCGTTTTCATGGATACTGTGTTTTGACAATTCCATTTTGGAAAGTGTTGTTGACGTGGGGGCTGTATACTTTTCATCGAAACCGTATTTTGGGAATTGTGTTTAGGAGAATTATATTAAAACTGAGGTCGATGGTTAAATTTTGGGAATTGAGGTCTGTATTGGTTAAAGTTATTAAAATTTTGAAACGGCATAGGCTGTTCTTGAAATAAAGGTTGTTGGAATCTCAGTGGTTGTGGTTGAATAAAGTTAGGTTTAAAATTTGGTTTGAATTTTGGAATTTCCATTTTATTCATTGTTTCGATTGTGCTACTGTGTTTTAATTGTGATATTATAATACTGCAATCGTTTATTAATTTTGACCGTGCGTCATTTAAATCTTTAATTTGTAGGACTTGTAAGTGGGATCCTAATGCCGGATGCACACTGTGTATAAAAGTTCGCACAAGTGTTGCATCTAATTGCTGAATTAATTGTGTTAAGTTCCCCGCTTACTTCGTTTAATTTATACTTGGTAACTATCACAGTTCTTTTTTCATCTAATTTATTTAAAAATTCTTTTGGATGTTCACGATTGTTTGATTTTATAATAGCTACTTCCGCGATTAAATCCGATACCGATCTATTATCCGCAAAGTTTTTCCGAAGCGCATCAATTAATTCCGCGACGCTATGACAACTATTATTATACACTACCGCTTCTGCTGGCCCTTCCAAATGACTAATAGCAGCTCTAAAAATGAGCCAGTGGTTAAGTATTCTTTCGCTTATATCTTCGGTACAATAAGTAGTAACTAGCTCTTCGCACATACTAATAAATTGAGGCAAATTATAACTGTTACCATCAGAGTTAGGAATATATCTCAATATTTCATGTGGAATAGGTTTTAAAATTGCTATTTTAGTTACAAATTGGGAAGGTTTTAAAGAAAAATTGGTATTTGAAATACAGAGATTACTCACAGGAAATTGGTCTTGTGATTCCTCCAGGTTCTCATCTGATAAAGATGCTTCTGATGATGAAGAATCTCTCCTCGTCCTGTATTCCGTTCTTGAATCCATTTTAGAAATTTACAGGTCCCAACAATTAAGGATTAAATCCAAAGTTCTTCAGATGTGAGAAATTGATCGCACCTAGGAAAGTCAAATTGAAGAACTCCTGAAGTCCCCTGTGTTTGGGCGCCAGTTAGATTGTCTGGTGGACTAAAAGTCTTTTTAAAAAGAAGATTTATTGAAAAGGATTACAAAACACTGAAAAACCTATATATCTATAAACTAACAGACTGAGAACAATCAGCTCTCCTTGCCGGGGTTTATGTACTGTAGGTAGGGTTTATGTACTCATCTTGAATTTTCTTCCTCGGGGTCACCACTTTAATGTACGGGATAAAAATAACAAAAAGGTTTGGTAAAAATAAAAAAACACTGTATTCAAATAATAATAACAAAACGAATAATCAAAATAAAGAAACTTCTGTTAAAGAAATAAATAAATAAATTGAGAATATAATATTAAAGTCTTAATTATGCAGTTCTTTAACTAATCACCTAGAAGCCCACAACACGTAATTAACACTGGGGGGAGTTTATATATCTGGTTACTAGCAGTGTAGCCAGATATAAATGCATTTATGTCAACTAATTATCACTACTTTTTGGCAACACTGACTCCCCGAGTCAGGTTTCTATTAGTCCATTCTATTAGAAGATGGTTACTCCTGTGACAGTAGGTGCTGTTACAATATAAACCTCTGTTATATAGATGGCGATTTTCTTTTATACTTAATTAATACAACAGATATATACGATGATATAAATAATGATTTAAAATATTATTTTGACACTAGCAATTTTCCAACAGAACATCGCTGTTATTCTGATAAAAACAAAAAATAGTAGAAATGCTCAAAAATGAAACAGCTGGCAATCCAATTGTTGAATATGTAGGGTTAAGACCAAAAATGTATTCATTTATAACCAAAAGTGGTTTCTTGATAAAACGATCCAAAGGGATTATAAAATGTGCAGTTTGAGAATTCACGTTCCAAAATCACTTAAATACTATAAGAAATTTTGAGTCGATGTACAGCCAATTTCAGATCATTCAATCAAAAAGACATCAAAGTTCAAACAGTTTAAATAAATAAAAAGTCCCTGCCCATATGATGATAAACGACGTACCTTAGATAACACAGAGATACTCTTCCTTACGGCCATTATGCATTGACGCAACATAATTAAATCAAATGTTCAGTAATATAATGTTATTTTTTATTTTATGAACTAATAATATTTTAGGTTAAAAAAACAAAACATGAACAGTAGTAAAAAATAAAAAAATTATTTTAAATATGATAACAAGTAAAAAAAAAACTTAATGTCTAATTTTTATCAATGTTATGTATTAATGTTTATGTATAAACTTACAAATAAATTTTCATTATAAGAGTGCATTATTTTTGTTAAACCACTATGCAATATCCTTCCTATCAATCCACCTGCTTTCTTTTAGCCCCCACCATTTCAAATACAACTTATTTCCTTTCCTTAGAGATAAACATCTGGATGTTTTACTTTTTGAAGCTCTTCAGCATAAAAGGAGCCACTGATAGGTTGACCTTTTAGATCTTCAAGTAAATGTGTATATGGATCCGTCTTCTGAACCTTGATTACTTTAAATATTTCGCTTGACCAATTTGGCTTGTAGCCTTTTGAAAATGCTGTTTTTTGTTTAGATATCCTCACAAAATCGCCCTCTTCAAACTTCTGCTTTCACACTTTTGATTTGGAACGAACAGAAGAATACACATTGTTTAGCAAGTATTTTTCCGATTTTTTATTAACAGCATCAATTGGTCTCATACCTATTGTATGGAATGACGAGTTATAATCATGTAAAATCTGTGGTAAAACATCTAAAAACTTGTAACTTCCATGCAAGCTAAATTCTTTCCACATTTTCGCTTTTAATGTTCTATTAAACCTTTCTACAATGGAAGCTTTTATATTAGAAAAAGTGGAATAATGATTAATAAAATATTGTTTTATTAGTGATTTAAACTTGGAGTTATAAAATTCCTTTCCTTGATCGCTTTGAATGTTTCTTGGTGTTTGTTTGTTCGAACGAAACACGCTCTCCATCGCCTTAGTTACATCTTCTGCAGATTTCTTCTTTATTGGTACAGCCCAACATATATAGTAAAGCAGTCTATAAGTGTTAATAAATATTTTTATTCTTTATTTTCTCGTGCATAAGGTATCATTTCTACTAGATCAATTTGCCACAAGTCATGTACCCCTTTCAAAACAGTCTTTCTTCTAGGATAGATCTTGCGAGCTGGCTTATGTAATACATTTTACAATAGTTTTTTTTATTATTGATGAATCAATCTATAATTTTCTACTTAATACTTCTATAAGTACTTTGTTAAGATAGCCGAGTGTGACAGCATCAGATTCCTTCACGGGCTCACCAACTTTTGTTAATCCCTTACCGAGGGCGTCATACATATTATCAACTAAATTCAAAGCAACTCTATTCAAGAATTCTTTTGTAACATCGTAGTTATTTGTAGGTAGAGCGAAATTGACAAGTCTTTTTCATTTTCCATCTATATAGTTACCCGGCCAATTCTTTAAATCAGTGTAGTTCACTGCTAGTGTATCACAATATACTTTATTTGCAGCATCGTGAGCTGCAACCGGGTTCGCAATATTAATTATTCATAAATTTTTTGCATCGATATCATTTTCAGATTTAAAAAAACTACATGGAAAGTAACCTTTCTGATACTTGGAATGCTTTATTGCGATGTGACTTGTTTATCATAATTTTTATACTGAATCATTTATAATATGCACGTTAATATATTATATTTTCTTCTCGTAGCTCTTCGATTATCGATTCGATTTCATTTTGGTGTCCTTCATGTCCAGCAAGAGTTGAAGACATCAACAGCCTCAGCCGATTGGCAAGTTCGTTAGGATCGTTCCAATATTCATACAAGGGTGTATTGGATATCATTTGGATATCAGTTCCCCGTTTGTGAGTGTGAGAACGTAGTGAAGATAACCTGCTCGAGTCGGAGGAAGGACAGGGTTTTAAGGTTTGTCATGGAAATAACTTCGATATTATATTTCTATATTTCTCAGATCTGCTACCCTACACCCTTTATTCTTCACTATAGCTTTTCTTGTGTGCATTGGTCGAGATTAAAATATTCTTATAATTATCCAAGTCGGACTCGGTATAATCTTGTGGGTTTTTCAAGTAGAGTAACTGCAGTAACAAACGAACACATATCTTTAAAGATTTTAAAACTTAAATCTGTAGTGCTTACATGTTCTTCATAAATATGTTTCAGATTCAACTCATCTTGAGGTAATACTATTAAAAAGTTAAAGTTACATCTGATAAGGTGTCTCGGTACACAAACATAACTTTGTGTTAAATAAAAGCAAACGAGGTTCATATGATGACCATAACTAAAATATCTTTTAATTATATCTTTATCTTCCATAGTGACATCATCAAATATACAGACCGAATCGGATTCAACTTCTTGAGGCAATTCCTTCGCATCTTCAAAGTCCTGTAGTTTTATTTCAGGAACAAGATCTATGACAGTTTTTAAATACTGGTATTTAGGTTCATGTAAAGTTTTTCCGAAAAGATACACATTTTTAAATTTTAAACCGTTTGGATTAAATAAAAGTCCAATCATAATATTGGTCTTGCCGCATCCGCTCGGTCCACATATTGATGCCCGTGTGAAGTTTGGTAATAACGTACTATGCCTCCGCTCTGAGTCCTTTACAGGTGAAAAGTCCTTTAAACGGAAACGTACTTGTTTAACTAATTTCATTCTGAATGCGAAAAACATCATTTTTCCACCGTATATATATATATATATATATATATATATATATATATATATATATATATATATATATATATATATATATATACATCCGTTTTTCATTTTTGACTACAGTATGATTCACAAGACTCGCAAAGGAAGAGGCTTGCTAAACAGTTTATAAATATGTTGCTGATTGAATTACACCTTCCAGGATACCAGTATTGGGGACCAGGTACAAAACTAGAAAAGAGAAAATGTGATAGTGGAATACACCAGCTTAATAGAGCTTGTAAAGAACACGATATAGCTTATAGCAAAAATAAAGATATGAATAGTCGTAGAAGTGCTGATGAAATCCTAGCTGAAAATGCATGGAAACTGGTTAAAGCTTCAGATTCGTCGTGGGAGAAAAGTCAGCAGCTTGGCTAGTTACAAATGCCATAAAAGCAAAAAGGTAAATGGGATCAGGTTTAAAAAAGAAAAAGAAGATTAGCTTCATTGACTTGGTTAAATCGTTAAAAGTAGATGATGTGTCATCGATTCTGAACGCATCAAAAGTGGCATATAAGAAGGCTAAAATGCATCTCCATGGTAAGATGAAACCTTCACCACCAAGAGTTTTCCCACTACCAACAAAGGAGGGGTGCTTTCTCCAATTTCTCGTTCCGTTGATGGCAGGTCTTTCAACTGTGGGATTTTTAGCAGGAGGAGCTGCAAGTGTATCTAAGGCGATCAATGAGGCAAAAGAAGCCAAGCTAAAATTAGATGAACAAAAAAGACATAATTTGGCTATTAAAGGTCAGAAAGTTGGTAATGGAATTTATTTGAAACCTTATACGAATGGCTACGGTCTGTTTATACGCAAAGAAAAAAGACCTAGAAAAATATGACTGCCCAATAAACCATTGTCCAACTTTGAATTAAATTATATAGCTAAAGTTTCAAATATTCCCAATTTTCGCGGAGTATTTATGATTGATAATCTTCCTAAATATCCGAAAAAACAAGAGACAGCTATTGTGAATTTGCAGTCAAGATCTCAACCAGATTGCCGCTGGGTATGCTATATAAAAAAAGATAATATTGAGAAATACTTTGATTCCTTTGGAAATTTAAAACCACCACCACAGCTACTGGACTACTTTAAGAGTCTAAAAATATCTTACAATAGACGCCGTTATCAAAAGTGGAATACTCCGGTTTGTTGACACCTTTGCTTACAGTATTTAGCAGATGTTTCTCATAAATTTTGATCATTAATAATCATGAGCTACGCAGTGACGTTTACAGGAAATTCTAGTGTTCTTCATGCAAACTTCTTACCTCCTCTAGAATTAGGGTCGAATTGTACAGTCGGATTATTATCTTTTGACATTTATAATACTATTCCTAATATTAAAAAAGATGTTAACGATACGTTTTATTTTGGAAATCTGATGATCCGGATACCAGATGGATCTTACGATATCGAAGCTCTGGATTCTTTTCTTCGTGTAGAAATTTCTCACCGAGATCCTGGCTCAGGGCTTGTTCTGCGAGGAAATCAGAGTACTTTAAAGGCAGAAATTAAATCAACAAAGCCGGTCTACTTCAACTTCCACGACAAACCCCATTCTATTGTCCCACTGTTGGGTTTTACTCGTCGAAATTATGTCATTAACCCAATACATCGGTATACTGAATCGGACGACATTGTGAAAATTTTTAGTGTAAACTCGATTTCGGTTCATTGCAACATCACGTCAGGGTCTTACATCAATGGAGATCCTGCCCAAAGTATACATCGATTCTTTCTGGCCGTAGAACCGGAATATAAAATAATAGAAACCCCCAATCACGCCATTTACTATCCTACCAACGTGAGGACTGTTGACAATATTACCTTTCGCTTTTTGGATCAAAACGGCGAGCTTATCGATTTTAGAGGAAAAACTACATTACATTAAGATTGCATTTGACGAAAAATGGGGATTAATTTCACCAAGGAAAGCTATGAGTGGAATAATCGAGGAGATCGTTATAAAAGGAGATGTCATACCGTGCTAAGAATTAGTCGGCAAGACGGGTAATAAGTGCTAACTCGTAACTTTCTAAAACAATGTGGGTTTCGGTTAAAAATAAGAACAAAATAAAAAACATACTAAACATTCCAGATGTAAAATTTGATGAATCTCTTACGCAGTTTCAGTATCATTCACATCAACCGTACACTGGAAACTCTTTTAACAATTCAGATGAAATCAGAATACCGATCAACAAGATGCCTATACGTTTCCTTCTCTGAGCTATGTTTATCTTGAAGGACGAATTTTAAAAAAGGATAGTACTTCTGGAACAACCTCAAAATTGACTAATAACTCATTTGCGTTTTTGTTTGACAAAATTAGATATGTATTGAATGGCATTGAAGTTGATAGAGTGAGAAACGCTGGAATAACTGCAACGCTTAAAGGACTTGTTTCGTTTTCACATAATCAAGTGAAGGGACTAGAAAATGCTGGGTGGACGATCCCTGCTGTTGATAAAACACTTTCTTTGGATAAAAACGGCTCTTTTAGTCCATGCCTACCACTGGATACTGTCTTAGGAATATGTGAGGAATATAGAAAAATTTTAATTAATGTTAAGCAAGAACTCGTTTTGATCAGATCAAACTCGGATTTGAATTGCGTGAAGGGTAGCGATGATGTACAAATAAAATTAGATAAGGTGGTTTGGAAGATGCCTTATATTCGTGTTTCTGATCAAGAACGTTTAAAGTTGTTGAAAATGGTTGATAAAAACAAGGCCGTTTCAATCCCATTTCGATCGTGGGATCTTTACGAATATCCTAATTTGCCTGCATCGCAGCAGGAGAATTGGACTGTCAAAACATCGAATTAAGAAGAAAACCGTGGTATGTTATTATTGCATTTCAGACTGATCGAACGAGAAATGTTGGCAAAGATATCAGTCAATTTGATATTTCCAAATTGAAAAATTTAAGACTCTACTTAAATAGCGAACAATACGCGAACGCGTATATATAGCTGTT
Organism: Aelia acuminata; assembly: GCA_911387785.2. Lineage (NCBI taxonomy): Eukaryota > Metazoa > Arthropoda > Insecta > Hemiptera > Pentatomidae > Aelia > Aelia acuminata. The sequence goes on from OU426980.1 coordinate 81,418,463, forward strand.
GTCTCGTTCACTAAGTGAATATCACTGACTAAAACATAAGATGCGTTCAGCGGTCATTGATTTTCAGGGATATCGCTCTGCTTCTAACTCATTGATAGTCAAAGAATTATCTCTTGTCTCTATTAGTCATGGCTCATCGTGGCATTGGTTTTTCAAACCACCTCGAGATGTTGAAGAAGTTGGTCAATCAAAGACAAAACTTTGGGTTAAGAAACATGTTTATGGATTGGAATGGGACTACGGTGATTTACCATATGAGGATATGAAGTATTTATTACAATACGCCTGAGGACTTTGACATCTTATGGGGGAAAGGCATGGATAAGTGCAAGTTTATAGAAGAACTTTTGATAAACCGGTCTATGATCTATATGAATTCGGTTGTCCTAACTTAAAACAGTTAAAAAATTACAAGACTGCATGTCATTTTCATTTAAACACCTCTTTTGTCTGTTCACTAAATCAGGCATACCGTTTGGCTTCATGGATCAGGAGAAATCCTGATGCTGTTAATTTTGAAAAAGAAGGGGTGCGTAAGAGAACCTACTAAAACGTCACCACGGATCATCATCTGTCGATAGCGGGATTTATTCGCTTAGCCAAGGACAAGGTTAAATGTATACACTACGACCTGGTTTATGACACCCAATCACCGATCAACTTTTTCCAACCAAACCAATTTTTTTTTTTTTTTTTAAATAAACCAGATAATTTTTATTTTTTTATTTTTTATTTACCTTTATTCTCCTTCTTTTACTTAGGGAAAAAGATCAATTAATAAAAAGCTTAGACATAAAATTTATTTGTTGAATATAGTGCACATTACAATTTACGTAGGTATTATTACATATTTCTTGAGTTCATTTAAATTATAAAAAAGAATATTAGTATTAATATTGAAGTCCATTGATGTAGGTTCCACAGATTCAGTCAAATGACCTTCTTCATGTTTCTTTAAGAGTTTGACCATCTTGGTTATCAAGCTGATTGATTCGTTAATTTTTTCAATAGTTTTACACAGCCTTGCTGTTTCCGGTTGAAACATTCTGAAGGGTCAATCGACTTTGATTATACATTGCAAAACAAATAAAAACCTGTTCTATTTTCATGACCCTGTTCCTCCCACTCTTGGACATCAAGCAATATACATTTTTACATCTAACTCTGTCTTCTTCGACTTTCACCTTCCTGGGTCTGCTTTGTAAAAGGGTCAGCATCCTCGAAACCTGGTCGGTGATGAATTTCCATTCTCGTATTAGTTTGCTACTAGTGATGAGGTAATCAGTCACTAATTCCAATCGTCATGGTCCAACCATCTCGCAAGGCTTCAGGTTGAAACTACAAGTTTTAGCGGAGAGATGGGGAAAGAAGTTTTTCTAGTTCTTTTAATAGAAAAAAATAATTTGTTTTTTTTTAAATTATCAAGCTGTTGAAGGTAACTTTTAAGCCTCTGACGCATATCAGCAACATCCACAGCTATTTTCCTGCTCTTTTTTATCACCAACTTCATCTATTATTCAAGGTAGCTTCTCTATTTGTTCCAAGTACTCGATAAATGGACAATATTTAGACCATTTCTTGTCATCTACAAAAGGATCGTCATGTTCTTTCCATTCATGTAATATTACTCCACAAAAAGGACATCTTGTCCGGTCTGATTTTTTCAAATAATAAAAACGTGCCGCTGCAAGCTTAACGGCGCTCACTGGTGCAGTCCATCCAACAAATGTTGACAGACGATCTTCATACCTTAGGCTCCAACCTGTTAGTTTTCCCATCTTACACTAATCGAGAGAACGGAAAAGACTAAGGAACCTCAGGAACTGGGTACTGGTAGGGGATTTTTCGTCACTGCTGCAGCTCTTCTGCAATTAAAAACCAGAATAAGCATTGCCCCATGTAAACAAACCATTGTGATTAAGGTTTACCCAGTGTAAAAAAAAGCACTGTGAGGTCAACAGATTAAGGCAAATGCTCACATGTAAACAAACCACCTTCGATGACGTCAACATATTAAGGTCATTGCCCTGTGTAAACAAACCACAGTCAACCTCGGTTCATTGCACCAAACCAGGTTGTGCATAGCAAAAAAGTAAACAAAAAAAAAATATTCAATGAACCCCGTACTGAAGCACTCACAGTATGATGTAAACAGATGTGACGTCATAGGGTCTATGTCCCCGAAGACGTCACAATATCAGTGCTCATGCATTACAGCTCAAAACCTCGGTTCATTGCACCAAAACAACCACGTTGTGCACTAGGTCAACACTTCCCGGCGGGGCCGTAGCAAAAAAGTAAACAAACAAAAAAAGTTTCAATGAACGCCGCACTCAGAGGATGACGTAGAGGTGACGTCACAGGGTCTATGCCATCGGTGACGTCACAACATCATTGCTCATGTACTACAGCTCAAATGTAAACAGCGATGTTGCCACATCTCATGCCGGTGACGTCACAACATTATTGCTCATGTACTACTGCTCAAATGTAAACAGCGATGTTGTCACATCTCACACTTTCCATGCGACGTTGCCAAATTGTGCATACAAACCTGTTCAACCGTCCAAGGACACCCCCTCCCGCCCTAGGTATACATCCCCCTTCGCCCTAGTATAACCTTGACCCACTCCACAATCCTACTATCCGTCGATTATATATACTCATGTGATCCATTATACCTTGAAATAATTATTATCAGCTTCAAGCTTAGTCGTAACTGCATAGAAGAAAAAAATTAATAATAGGTCAAAGAAACTGAATTAAGAGGAAAGCTATACCAACCCTCTTGAGTAACCATGATTTCAGTTGTCGAACTAGTTGATCTGACATGACAACATTCTGAACGCAATCCTTGAGTTTTTCAAAAAAAATTACTTTGTTTGTTACTTGACATTTGTCTAGACATACCTTGGAACATGCATACTTAAAAAACATGTTCTCAGGTAGTTGATTTATAGAGGTCAAAAATATTTTGTTACAAAAACTGTGATTTTGTTTCTATGCCATTCATCAAATAATTTTTAAGTCGAGGGGCTGACAGGCAATTGTTTCATTTGTATATTATTCCATCAAGTTGGAAGGCATGTAGGAGCCAACCATTAAATTTTTCAGTCGTATATTTTTGAGTTAAGTTAATGGTTTTTATAGAGTCGACAAGCATTTTTATGTTAGAAACATAAATAAAATTACACTGTTACATTTTGTTTATTTTTCATTTCCATGAATTAGAGTAACTACCATAAGTTGACATTTCGTACAAAAAGTGTGAACAATAAGATTCAGGGATGATTATTTTGGTTCAAAATTTGGCAGTAATTTGCCAAGTTATACTAGTTAGCTGTGCTTCCATCGAAATTAGTTTGATGAAAACACTTATTTGTGAGAAGTTATAATGGTGAATTTTCTAGTGGCATGAAAACTTGATTTCTGCTACCTTGTTTCATTAACGTGGAAGTCAAGTTAAATAAGCTTTTTAGTTGGTTTATTTGAGTTCAATTATGTTGTAATTACTTTTGTGGTAATCATTAAGTTCATGAAAATCATTTGATATCCTTTTAATATATTTATAAAATATTTTAGGGCTTAAATGTAGGTGTCAAATATTAATCCATAATTTCAATAGTTGACCTTGATGCCAACTACTGCCAGAATTAGCAAATAGTGTTCCATCTAGGGGTGGTTAATGGAAGTCAGTCTGGCTGGATGACAGGTGTCTTATGTTATGAATTTATAGCTAGTGTGTTCTATCCATGGATCATTGAGAGCAAAATTGCATTGCCAATAATCGTACTCCTGAAGGGATACACATCTTATCTGACTCTCCCCACTTCCCATTACTGCAAAGAACATGCTTGCTATTAGTCGCACTCTATAAAAATGCTGCACATTTCATCCAACCAATGAATGTGGCAATCTTAAATTGTTTAAAAGAGCACTGGAAGAGTGAAGTTCATTGTTGGAGAATCTAAAATTGTGCAAACCCAACAATGAAAAAACCATTACTAAAATCTATTTGCCATTCTTACTTAACTGGATGATCTCATTTTTCGTTTAAATATGTTGTTTTGTTTTGTCTCATTTAAGCTTTTTGTGAATAAAATAATTAAATTGTGGAAATTTTATTTTGTTTCCATTGTAATTTTTACTAGTTTATAAATAAAAAAAATATTAACTTTTATTGCAGTTCTTAACACCTATTAAAAATCATAGTAAATCAGAAATTAATGGATGTGTCAACTTTAAAATCAGAAATGTCAACTTTCCAAACATTTGCATTTTGATGTGTCAAATATTGGTTCATTTTAGAAGTTTCTAAGAAATTATTTTTTATAAAAACAGTAAATGTAGACCATAATATATTATATTCCCAGTTTTCTAGAGGGATTGGCCTAACTAAATTAATAACAAATTTTTCTTTTTCTTCTTCTTCTTTCTTCTTCTTGTTTCTTTGGATGTTCTATATTTTTTTTCTATTATGTGTATTTTTCCAGGAAAATTTTATACATCCAACACATTTTCATTCTAATTGTCGTCTTTATTTTTCTTACATTTGTACAACGTTTCGGACTTGTTTGTCCATTTTCTAGTACATATCTAAAAACATTTTTCATTACATTAAAACTCAGTATATAAACATTATATTACACTCTAAAACAATTTTACCACATACAGAACTTTTTATTTTTAAATTTAACTTTTAAAAACCTTCATTCAGTTTTAAAAATCATTCTAAAAATATTTTATAAATAATTAGCCAATATCACAAATAAGAGTTATAAAATGGACATACCTTAACTTCCTACTATATTAACACTTTGAAATGTCTCGTCATTATTTTTAAAAAACTACGAGTATCTCCTCACTATTCACCCGCTCATCGTTTTATTGTTGACCAGTCCCCACTTTTTTCCTCCCTCCCCTCTTCATCTAAACCCTTATCTTTAACCCCACTCTTTTATATTTTAATTTTATTAATAATTTCTGCATAATGGGTTCCTATTCCCCCTATATCGCTTTTATAATTTACTGTGTTTATTAAGTTTTTAGTTATGTGGATTGTTTCTTTTAACTTTCTTATTTTATTATTTTGTTCTCTATCTATTATTTTTACATCATCAAATTCAAATTTATGGTTTTGTGTTATGGCATGTTTAGCCAAAGCTGATTTATTGATGTTTTTTGGGTTGCTGGTGCTATTTTTATGTTGTGCTATTCTCGTTTTTAAATTTTGTGATGTTTCCCCAATATAGTATTTATCTTTACAATTCTTACAGTTTATTTTATAAACTATATTGAGGTTATCTAAATTTTTTATTTTATCCTTTGTATTGGTTAAATGTTTTTCTATTTTGTTATTATTGTACAAACCTAATTTGAGATTATCATGTTCGTATTTTTTAAAGATTTGTTTTATCTTATTTGTTAGTCTAGGGATATATTTTAATTTTTGATAATTGTAATTGTTTTGTTTATTTTTTTCAAATTTTCCACTTATCTCTTCATTTTTGTTTTTTTCTTTATTAGATGGTTCGTAAAAATCTGTTATTTTGTTTTTTGTTTTTTCTTTTGTTGTATTTAAAACTTTTGTTACTATATTGTTATTAACTTTATTAGATTATTTATCTCTGCTATTTTATTGATTTTGTTTATTGTTGTGAACCACAAATTGTTGATTATTCTTTTCGGATAAAAATTATTTTGCAATATATTATATATTTTGTTTTTTATTTCTTTTAGGTGTTCATGGTGTGTTAGAGATATGGCTTTTTTGATGAGATTTTTAGCAGTATTTTCTATTTGATGCTTAGGGTTGTTGGAAAAATAATTTAATAAAATATCACTGCAATCTTTTTTTTGGGTCCATTTTGTTGTTATTTTATTATTATCGAATACTATTTCCATATCTAAATATCTAATCTTTTTGTTATAAGGTTTTTCTGTTGTGAATTTCATTCTTTTATTTACATTATTTAATAGCTGTAAAAGTTTTTCATGCGTATCCTTTTCTGCAATAATCAGTAAATCGTCTATATATTTTATTATTAATTTTGGTTTATTCGTTAGTTTTTTATTTCTTCATTTATTATCTTATTTAGATATAAACCACTTATTATCACTGCCAATCTACTTCCCATCGGTAACCCTCCTACTTGTCTGTAGAACATTTCTTCGTATTTAAAATAATTGTATGTTATGCATAATTTAATCCCTTCCATAAATATTTTTTTGTTTTTTATTTTTGTGTTATTTTTAATTATCTCCCAGTTTTCTTCTATTATTTTTAGGGTGTCTCCAATTGGTATGTTAGTAAATAAATTTTCTACATCGAAACTTATTATCTCATAATTTTTATTATCTGCTAAATTTATTTTTTCTAGTAATGTTTTAACTTCATGGGCATTTTTTACGTCAAAATTGTATTTATTATTAATTGTATCTATCGCTGGTTTTAAGAATTGTGATAATTTATCGGTTGGTCCATTTATATTGTTGATAATTGGTCTTAGGTTTTTTTGTGGTTTATGTAATTTAATTAACCCGTGAATTCTTGGATCTGTGTAATGGTTGGCTGCTATTTTATTTTTAGTGTATTTATCAATATAATTTAGTTTTTGTAAATTATCTACATATTTGTTAATTTTTTTGGCCAATTCAATTCCTGGATTTATTCTGACCTTCTTATATATATCTTTGTCATCCAATAAATTTAAAATTTTATTTTTATATTCATTTTTTCCATTATTACCAGTTTCTTTGTTTTGTCTGACTTAATTACTATAATGTTTTTATTTTTGTTTAAAAAGTCTTTGAATTGTTTTATATCTTTATTAATTTGAGTGTTTAATTTACTAATTTTTGGATTTTTCTTAAATTTGGTTATATAATTATTTATCGTATAGCAGATTTTATTTCTTGTTACATTAATATGACTTTCGGCCGTGTCCAAACTATCAAGTATATTTTCTATATCTCCTATTAATTGCACTATGTCTTTATCTATTTCTTTACTGTCAAAACTAAATTTTATTCCCAATGATAATACATTTTTTATTTGATCTGGTATATTTTTATACGTTATATGTTATATTATTATATGTTTTTATTTTTGTTTAAAAATTCTCTATCTAAGGGTTTAGATGAAGAGGGGAGGGAGGAAAAAAGTGGGGACTGGTCAACAATAAAGCGATGAGCGGGTGAATAGTGAGGAGATACTCGTAGTTTTTTAAAAATAATGACGAGACATTTCAAAGTGTTAATATAGTAGGAAGTTAATCTCGTAATCGCAACATAATACAAATGTTAATTTCTACAATAAATAACAGTAAAGAAATGACTTATATAAAGGATATAGCCAATTTAATCATGAAAAGAGGTAAGATGGATATACAGCTATATTATTTAATTAAATGTAAAAAAAGAGATATTTGCCCAAAACATATATACAATATAATTAAAAAAATAGATGAGTTATATATAAATGAATTTTTAGTTAAAAATAACAAACCAGGCTTCTGCAACATTTTAAAAAATAAAATCATGAGACTTGAAATTAAACAAAGCTATTGGGTAAAAGAAAAAATAAATAAAGAGATAAAAAACAAAATAAATTTAATAATCAACAATAATAAAGATATTAATCACCCAATAACGTTTAACATAATAAATAATAAAATTAATGAAATAATACAGAAAATATTTTTAAGCAAGAAACATAATATAGACAAAAAAATAAACAGAAAAATCAAACCTACATTGAATAAACCTTTAATGAATAAATTAATTAAAAAATTAAATCCTGAATATGACTATATAACAACAATAAAAGGGATTAACATTCAAATAACATAGACAATAAAGATGAAACTTTAATACTAAAGAAATACAACAATCTGCATAAATACTCCAATAGAATAGAAAATCTTACCAATATAAATATACCAGATCAAATAAAAAATGTATTATCATTGGGAATAAAATTTAGTTTTGACAGTAAAGAAATAGATAAAGACATAGTGCAATTAATAGGAGATATAGAAAATATACTTGATAGTTTGGACACGGCCGAAAGTCATATTAATGTAACAAGAAATAAAATCTGCTATACGATAAATAATTATATAACCAAATTTAAGAAAAATCCAAAAATTAGTAAATTAAACACTCAAATTAATAAAGATATAAAACAATTCAAAGACTTTTTAAACAAAAATAAAAACATTATAGTAATTAAGTCAGACAAAACAAAGAAACTGGTAATAATGGAAAAAATGAATATAAAAATAAAATTTTAAATTTATTGGATGACAAAGATATATATAAGAAGGTCAGAATAAATCCAGGAATTGAATTGGCCAAAAAAATTAACAAATATGTAGATAATTTACAAAAACTAAATTATATTGATAAATACACTAAAAATAAAATAGCAGCCAACCATTACACAGATCCAAGAATTCACGGGTTAATTAAATTACATAAACCACAAAAAAACCTAAGACCAATTATCAACAATATAAATGGACCAACCGATAAATTATCACAATTCTTAAAACCAGCGATAGATACAATTAATAATAAATACAATTTTGACGTAAAAAATGCCCATGAAGTTAAAACATTACTAGAAAAAATAAATTTAGCAGATAATAAAAATTATGAGATAATAAGTTTCGATGTAGAAAATTTATTTACTAACATACCAATTGGAGACACCCTAAAAATAATAGAAGAAAACTGGGAGATAATTAAAAATAACACAAAAATAAAAAACAAAAAAATATTTATGGAAGGGATTAAATTATGCATAACATACAATTATTTTAAATACGAAGAAATGTTCTACAGACAAGTAGGAGGGTTACCGATGGGAAGTAGATTGGCAGTGATAATAAGTGGTTTATATCTAAATAAGATAATAAATGAAGAAATAAAAAACTAACGAATAAACCAAAATTAATAATAAAATATATAGACGATTTACTGATTATTGCAGAAAAGGATACGCATGAAAAACTTTTACAGCTATTAAATAATGTAAATAAAAGAATGAAATTCACAACAGAAAAACCTTATAACAAAAAGATTAGATATTTAGATATGGAAATAGTATTCGATAATAATAAAATAACAACAAAATGGACCCAAAAAAAAGATTGCAGTGATATTTTATTAAATTATTTTTCCAACAACCCTAAGCATCAAATAGAAAATACTGCTAAAAATCTCATCAAAAAAGCCATATCTCTAACACACCATGAACACCTAAAAGAAATAAAAAACAAAATATATAATATATTGCAAAATAATTTTTATCCGAAAAGAATAATCAACAATTTGTGGTTCACAACAATAAACAAAATCAATAAAATAGCAGAGATAAATAATCTAATAAAGTTAATAACAATATAGTAACAAAAGTTTTAAATACAACAAAAGAAAAAACAAAAAACAAAATAACAGATTTTTACGAACCATCTAATAAAGAAAAAAACAAAAATGAAGAGATAAGTGGAAAATTTGAAAAAAATAAACAAAACAATTACAATTATCAAAAATTAAAATATATCCCTAGACTAACAAATAAGATAAAACAAATCTTTAAAAAATACGAACATGATAATCTCAAATTAGGTTTGTACAATAATAACAAAATAGAAAAACATTTAACCAATACAAAGGATAAAATAAAAAATTTAGATAACCTCAATATAGTTTATAAAATAAACTGTAAGAATTGTAAAGATAAATACTATATTGGGGAAACATCACAAAATTTAAAAACGAGAATAGCACAACATAAAAATAGCACCAGCAACCCAAAAAACATCAATAAATCAGCTTTGGCTAAACATGCCATAACACAAAACCATAAATTTGAATTTGATGATGTAAAAATAATAGATAGAGAACAAAATAATAAAATAAGAAAGTTAAAAGAAACAATCCACATAACTAAAAACTTAATAAACACAGTAAATTATAAAAGCGATATAGGGGGAATAGGAACCCATTATGCAGAAATTATTAATAAAATTAAAATATAAAAGAGTGGGGTTAAAGATAAGGGTTTAGATGAAGAGGGGAGGGAGGAAAAAAGTGGGGACTGGTCAACAATAAAGCGATGAGCGGGTGAATAGTGAGGAGATACTCGTAGTTTTTTAAAAATAATGACGAGACATTTCAAAGTGTTAATATAGTAGGAAGTTAAGGTATGTCCATTTTATAACTCTTATTTGTGATATTGGCTAATTATTTATAAAATATTTTTAGAATGATTTTTAAAACTGAATGAAGGTTTTTAAAAGTTAAATTTAAAAATAAAAAGTTCTGTATGTGGTAAAATTGTTTTAGAGTGTAATATAATGTTTATATACTGAGTTTTAATGTAATGAAAAATGTTTTTAGATATGTACTAGAAAATGGACAAACAAGTCCGAAACGTTGTACAAATGTAAGAAAAATAAAGACGACAATTAATAACAAAGATTATCCTTACATCAATATGTTGGTAAACAGTGTCAATAATATAATTTTTTTTTTCTTAATCTGTTAACTATTGGTTCAGTTACCCTATATGTCACATGGGTGCTTAGAGGCAGATGCTATTTCTTTATCCTTTAAAAAAAATGTTTTTGATAGTACTATCGATAGTTAAAAATCTATCGATAGTTTTTCATCACTATCACCTACCTAAACTTCATAATCTAGAGGTTTGACATAATTATCGTGGGAGTGTTCATCAGGTTTTATTACGTGGTAGTTTATTCCTGAATTGTTTGGTGTTCATGGTTGGAAATTTAGTAGATTGCTGAAATAGTCTCTACAAGTTTCCATAGGTCACTGATTAAATCACTGAGTTTATTTTTGTACATGTTTGTTTCAGGCTGGAAACTATTCTTAAATTCCTTTGCACCTTTGTATAGTTTTTTTGTCAGCTTAGCATGATTATTGCTATGAAGTATGTCTAGCTTTCTTTTTTCAAAACTAATCTTTACACAGTAATAAGATGCATATCTTCAATACAGTTTCGCATAAAATATTATGATATGGTGCACAAGTATGTGGGTCTGTAAAAAAACTACTGAAATTTTTATTACAAAAATATTCAGGATACTGGTTAACTCACCTAATCGTGTATTATATTTATAGACTAACATTAAATCTCTATACATCTTTTCATTAAAATTATATCAAAAATACATCTTAAAGGTTAAGATTGATGGTAAAGCATTGATAACCTTTAAGATGTATTTTTGATATAATTTTACTTTCGCTCAAAGATAAAATTGCAACTGGTCTTAATTCTAACCTAATTTACAAAATTAATTGCCTGGATTGTCAAAATGCATATATTGGCATTACTACTCAAAATCTCTGTAATAGAATCTATCAGCACAAAAATTCATGCACAGAATACAAAAATAAAAATAAAGGAATAAATGAACCCAAAACTGTCCTAGCTAAACACACTTCCGAGCATAAGCATAGCTTCGATTATGACAAAACTATAATTTTGCATAAAGAAAATTCTGAGCAAAAATTAAAATAACTTGAAGCACTATATATAGCTGCAAACATTAATAAGGTCAATTTTAAAACTGATGCAAGAAATCTTAACAATTTTTTTGCTGAAACTATTAACATTTTAAACCAATAGTGAATTATTTATTCAAGATTTGCCTTTACTTTTCATATGTTGTATATAAAAATATATTTATAATTCTAGTGCATGATGTTATATGTGTATGGGTGTGAGTGTGTATGTACGTGTATATATGTATAGATGTGGATTTGGATTATTTTATTTGAACCTTTTTCAATTTTAATTTTGTGTTTAATTTTCTATAGACCTTATTGAGTTATTATTTCTGTTATCTAAATTTGTTTGAATGTTGGCAACACTGTATATTTCCCTGTTAGCCCTTCTTCCATATGGGAAGGTTTCAGTCTGGTTCTAGCTTGCTTGTGAAACCCTTATAGCCCTGAAGATGCCTGAATAGGCGAAAATTTGGCTTGTAATCTGCATGATTAAGTGAATTATTGAAATAATACGAGACTTTGAGGCCTTTCATTCTACATCTATAATTCGATAGTCCCTTCCTAAAAACTTGTGAACAGACTATGGTAAAAATAGTGTGAGGTTAATAAGGGATCAAAATTTTACAAAAACTGGACTATTGTATTTGTAATATATTTCAGTTCTTCAAAGTTTTTACGTCTGACTAAAACTAAAATGTCGTCTGCATAAGCCAAAATTGTTGTGTCATGGGTATAGTTGCTGTTAACCGTATTGGAGCAATCACCAGGACAATCTCATCTTTACCATTTATTGCTTATTTACAACGTTTCGGCTATGTCGCCATTTTCAAGTCTAAAAATTAGTTTAATCCATTAAACATTATTAAATAACAAAACTTCAAATATAATGAATAACAATATTAAAATTGTAAAAATCTTTTTCCTTAAAGAAGGAAGCACTATTCAATAATTCAACCATTTACTAGCAAAATTGCCTAAGAATGTATTTTCAATTAATTTTTTTTTTTAAATATAATTCAAAAATATACCAGGTGTATGCATAAGTTCTTTCCGGTTTCACTAAAAGATGGCGCCACCGAACAGTCCGCTGCGGATGAATTTGATACTACGCCAGTTTGTTTATCAGACCTTATCCTATAATCCTACACGAGCTGAGTTCGCCAAACAATAGCGTCTGTTTTGTATAGTTCAGTAATCATGTCGTCATTTGTGCCTGGAAAAGAACATTTGGGGCACACCCTGCTTTTCTTATTTAATCAAAAGAAAAAGGCTGTGGAATGTCATCGCTTGCTGGTGGAAACATATGGTGAACACGCTCCGTCGATTAGAACATGTGAGACATGGTTTCGACAATTTAAGCGAGGAGATTTTAATGTGAAAGACAGTGCACGCTCTGGTAGGCCACAAAAGTGTGAAGACGAGGAATTGCAGGGGTTACTGGATGATGACCCAACTCAAACTCAACAGCTGATGATTAATTACTAATTAATTAATGAACAGATGATTAATTTATATCACGCATTGATCCATAGGCGGCCAGAATGGGCCACAAGACATGGCCAAAAGTGATTTTGTTACACGACAATGCACCGTCCCACACAGCAAAACCAGTGAAAGACACCTTGAAATCGCTTGGATGGGAGGTCCTTCCGCACCCGCCGTACTCCCCCGACCTGGCGCCATCTGACTATCACCTCTTCGCAGCAATGGGACACTCGCTTGCAGCGCAGCACTTCAGCAATTTCGAAGAAATTGGAAATTGGCTCAACGATTGGTTTGCCACAAAAGACAAACAGTTTTTTGCAAGGAATTCATAATTTACCTAAAAGATGGTCGAAGTGTGTAGAATCCGATGGCCAATATTTTGAATAAATAAAAAATTATTTTCCCTTGAAAATTATGTGTTTCATTACCCCAAAAACCGGCAAAAACTTATGCATATACCTGGTAATTAAAAAAAATTATTAGGTTCACATAATAAATAATTACATTAAAATACAATAAATTAAAATTAAAATACCTCAATCTGAACAAAGATGTAATTAATCCAGCTTTAAACATTGCCTTCATCAACTCAACATAAAACTTCTTTTTTTATAAATTAAATATATATAAACCATTAACTGGTGTCATCATTTAAAAAGTTGAAAGACTTAAATTGTGTGAATGTTGGCCACCCAAATCCCTTGTTAACCCTTATTTCTTAATACCTCCCTTATTGTAAATAAACTAGGAATATGTAACTATCAATTTAATAAAGTTTCCTTACTGGTGTTTCTATTTTTCAAAATATTCTGACAGAATTATTGAAAAAAAAAAACAACTTGTTTTTTACATTTTTTGTTATATACTATTGTATTTTGTTTAATATTTCTGTATAACATTTTCCTAGATTTTTGGTATCTATTTTAAAGTTTACCGCTTTGTTAATATTTTGGGTAATATATATCGCCTCCATCAATTTTCTTTTTTGGTTATTACTTTCTTTATGCACAATAGAGACCTCATCAAAATCAAATTTATGTTTAGTTGTAAAGCAGTGCTTGGCTAGGGCAGTTTTTTCACTATTATTTTGTAAATTATTAGCGTTGCTTATATGTTGTGACATCCTGTCTTTTAAGTATTGCCTAGTTTCCCCATAGTACGAACCTGGGCAATGCAGGCAATCGATCTTATATACTACCCCAGTCATCAAATCTTTGGGTATTTTATCTTTCATGTTGTTGTGCATTTTTTAAATTTTATTTTATGACTTAAATGCCAATTTAAAGTTATCTACATCATAATTAATAAAGGATCTATTAATATTTTCTGACAGGCCTTTTATATAGGTGCATTTAAAAAAATTTTTGGGTGTCAATGTCTTAGTGTTATTGATTGTTTTATCCATCTGTGAAATTCCATTATTTTATTTTATTTTTATATTTATTTCCCAGTATTTTTTTATTAAGTTCCTAGGGTAGAAATTTTCAATAAAAAGGTTAAAAACTTTTGGCTTAACTACATTAAGTCTTACTTTGTCTGTTATTTTTATTGCTCTGTATATAAAATTATTGAAAACATTGATTTTGATATGATGGGAGTGATTTGATAAATAATTCAAAATTATATCTTTGTTGGTGATTTTTTTTGGTCCATTCTGTAATTATTTTGCATCCGTTCCTAGTTATATTCATGTCTAGAAATCTAATCTTTCCATTCTCTTCCTCTTCTTTGGTTAACTGTATTCTATCATTATATTTATTTAATTCTTCAAACAATGGCTTTATTTGTTTTTCATTTATTACACATAATATATCGTCCACATATTTTATAATTAACTTTGGTTTAACGATTTCTTTATTATTATTAATTACTTCATCTAATAACATATTCATAACTATACCAGACAATGAAACTGACAGAACCCCACCCATAGCTAAACCTGCTAACTGCCTGTATATTTTGCCATTTAATTTGAAAAAAATATTTTCACAACAAAGCTTAATTCCTTCCAAAAATACACTTTTGTTTTTTATATCAGTATATGGTTCCATTTCATGCCATTTTTCATTTATACATTTAATAATTAATTTGATTGGTACTGAAGTAAAAAGTGCAGTGACATCAAAACTTATTAACTTGTCTCCTTCTTCTAAGATGATGTTATTTAATAACTCTTTTGCTTGAACTGAATTTTTAATATCATAGCAGTTGTTGTTATTTAAGTGATCTAATGCAGGTTTTATAAATTTAGAAAGTTTATATGTAGGGCTATTGATGGCGTTTACAATTGGTCTGAATGGTTTGTCAGGTTTGTGAAGTTTTATTAAGCCAAACATTCGGGGGTGAATTGGATGCTTTTCTAATATTCTTTTATAAATATCAGTATTTATATATTTATTATTTAGTAATTTTTCTATGTACTTCGTAACATTATTTTTATTTTCATTCAATGGATCTATTCTAATTTTCCTGTAAGTATTATTATCATTAAGTAGGTCATACATTTTATCTAGGTAAAGATCTTTATGCATTACTGCCACTTGTTTGGTTTTTTCGGATTTAACTACTATTATATTAGGGTTTCTTCTTTTAAATTTAATAGTTAATTCTATGTTTTGTTTTCAGATCATCAGATTCTGCTCTGTTAAATGATGATGTTGTCTTAACAGAATCGGCTGAAATCAGAAGACTTATAGATGAGGTTTTTTTTTTTTTAATTTTTTTTTTCTTAGTTTATAGTGTTAGGCAGTGGTCCACAACCTTATATTATATTCTCCATAGCACACCATAAGTAAAAGCTTATAGAATTTAAATTAATAATTTTTTTGATTTGTTTAAGGAGTATTGAAAACAATTTTCTAATTAATTGATCATAATTAATTATAGATTTATAATTAATCAATTAATTATTTTTGTTCAGTCTTTTATTTGTCACCAAAATCTGAGATAGTCCCAAAATTTTAATAATTCAATTCTTCTCAAAATTCATCACTACTGTGTTGGAGCATAGTGGTTGCAGAACGCTAACAAACAGATTTTTCCATTTTGAAGGTTATTCCATTTGATTTTATTTTATAATTAATTAATTATGGGGTTTTAACTGTTGGAAACATATGATAATGAATTACGTGATAACTCTTTTGTATTACTGTGTTAGATGCTAACTGGGAATTTTATTCATAGCAAAAAGAGCAAGCAAAACTGTCTCCAGAGAAAGAAAATTAACTGCTGTTCTAATTATAATAATAACTCATGGAGTCTGGCTAGATGAAAATTCCCAGCAATGGCTGAGAAAATGCGTATAGAAATAATAACAGTAATAATAACACTAATTACCTTTGCAGTCCGGAAAATTCTTCTCTGAAATTATGGAAGATAATCGATGAAATTTAAGTGCTCAGTATAAGAGGGGTAGCATGAGCAGAAGCAGTGAGTTAAACCAAACCCTTGATATTTACATGGCATCACTCAATCAGAAATTAACAGTTTTTGCTAATAAATCAGGAGGTATACAAAAGCTTAAAATAGAATGAGATAAAATGGTATATTTAATAAAAGATAAAAATATTTTTCTAAGCATTGGAAACTTAATGAAATTGAAAATAAAGATGTCCTCTCAGATCCTTTTGATATGTCATAATATAAGGAAGGTATATGGGAAAGTAAAAAATATCATAAAGGTGACGCATACTGGTTGAAACAGATTTTCTAGTCTATTAGACCGTAGAACCTATGAAAGCAATACCAGTATTACTGTGAAAGATGTGACAGCTATTAACACGTTCGCACTGGCACTGTAATTCATGCTCCTCGCCCATTTGCGACTGAGCTTAATGTTTTTCGCTCTGTTGGATGGAAGCTATTTCAGTGCATTATACAGTATTGTCAATTCAAAAATAATATAATAAACGATACAATCCTACCTAATATCCAACGTTGAGTATTGTATTGTTTGCATTGACGTACGGTAAAAAATAAAAACTTATTTAACAATAAAATATTTTATTGTTCTTTAGAGAGTTAATGAGTAGAAAAAGAAGTGATGCTCAAATTATTTTTAAGTTTACAAACTTTAGTTCCATAATAGATTTCTGAATGAAATAATCGTCAGCTTAAGAGACTAAGAGACAAAAATATGCAAATTAAGTTTTAATTTACTATAAGCCATAAATACCCAGTCTATCGATTTCACCAGTCTTTTCGATATTTTTACAAAAAGATGGCAAGAAATATAAATATGGAATCGACATGTATTGAGGACTTCAAGGTTTGCCCATAATTATAATACTCTATACCTTATGGATAATTACAAAAAGATGTGGAAAGAGCTATTTTCTGTGACTTTGCTAAATGGTGTTAACACATTTGTCAAAACATATTGATTTATACTCAAAGAAGGTTGGTGAGTGAAAGTTGTGTGTTGCGCCCACCGCACTAGATTTTTTTAATTTTTGCTTGATCACTTCTTTATGATTATATTTTCTCGAGGATCAAAGCATGCCATTGTGTTGTTTTTTGGAGTGAAAGATCACTCAATCAACATTATAAAAATTATCCATAAATGCTGAATAGGGGGATTTTAAACCATCCAGTAAATTTAAGTACACCTTTATTTACATGTCCTGCTCCCAAATAAATGATAAAATTTTGGATCAAGCTATCATTTTCTGTCAACATGTAGAATTGTATCCCATATTTATGGGATTTTAATGGTAAACATTGGCAAAATGACACCTACCCGAGCCAAGGGGGCATTTATTCATCAATTGATTTATTTCTCCCCAGCTCATGAATCTCATCCATTCTGTTGTAATGAAATTCCAATAATGGTAGAATTTTATTCAGAGGATTGTCAGGCGATAGGTTGCTGGCTACTGGATTAAAATTCACATGGAATGCCTCTCTTTTGCCTAAATATCTGTCCTCTGACAACCTACTAGAAAAAAAAAATGTAAAATTAAATGTTTCATTTATATTCCAATGCTCAGCAACTCTATGTAATTGACACGTTAGAACTAATACAAGCACAACCTTAAAGGGGAAGGCGTTTGATTTATTCGTAAGCCCTACCTTACCTTCTTTGTTTCAGACTAAGTTTTCTCCAAAACTAATCAACATGATTTTTCTTTTATTTTGTTCAGAAGAGCTTTTATGATAATTGTACACATGGTTTGAGAGAATGTTCAAATTAGAAAAGTGTTGAAATTGGTTAGAGCCCGAAAAAATAATTGCTAAAAAATGCTTGTGTTCATTTTATTGTTTCTCAGCAACCATTATGTTACTGATTACCAGCCACCAACCAAAGATTCAGCCAAAACTACTCATTACCTTTTCCGAATATTTCAGAATGTTTTATTTACTTTTTATGATTCTATAATAACTTTTCATTTATTCAATAAATTAAAATGCTTATTATTGATTGTAATAAAATATTACGGGATTAATAAAGGTTATAGTCAATAAGATTATAATAATCATATTCCTTTATATAAAATTACTTTAAGATCCCTGAGTGTAGCCCGGGAAGGGATAAGTGACAGATAAAAAAAAATAGAAGTTAGAAAAGGGGTGGGACTGGCTTCCGTCATCAGAGGAACCAGGTATTTCACAGCTACCGGGCTGGAACAACTATTTCCCTTATAGAGACACATAGCGGCCCTCTAGATGTACTTATTAAGTCTCTGAGGATTCACTAGGATGTTCCTCAGTCTCGACAAGCTATCTCCGGTGAAGCTGGGGACGTTAAATAAGTGAGAAACCTGTTGCAAGATATACTGTCTTCTGCTACTGGGGACCTGCGCCCTGCCACGAGTAATCTCGTCTGCTTGTGGGGACCATAATTTTTTTTCCGAGATATTTCGTCCAGAGCCATTAAAGGGTTAACTCCCTTGTATTTACTTGTCTGTAGAGATAGTTCATTACTAAGTGGTAGTCGCTTGGAGCTAGGTCTGGTGAATAGGGAGGGTAGAGCAAAAGGTCCCATCCAAGGCTCAATAATTTATTGCAAGTGACCAATGAGGTGTGGGGCCTAGGTTTTCTTGGTGGAACACAACACCCTTCCGATTTGCCAGTTCTGGGCATTTATTTTTAATTGATTGGTCCAATTTTGTGCATTATATTGTAGAATCAATTGTTTTTCCTGTTGTCAAAAGCTCATATTTTGATCTAGTTTATCAGGTATATATTTGGTCATTCATTCACCTTTCATTATCATATTTCTAAAGGTATACATTTATATTTTTTCTGAGTAAGTTAAGAGAACTTGTGAATTTCTGAAGGGTCTTGGGTTCAGTACTGTGTGAGGAAGTTTTGTTTCTTGGTCAGCGGTCATGCAAGGATGGATTTGACTGTGATCACGCTCATCCATCAGATTTCCCCCCTTAATTTTTCAATTAAGGGTACCCACATTTTAGAGGCAGATCTCTCGACCACAGAGACAGAATATTAAAGATATCCTGTGCCAAGCCAGATTCGATCTCGGGACCTTGAGCACAGCAACTCAATGCCTTACCAATGAGCTACTCCGCTCCCTTCCATCACGCTGATCTTTTATAAAATGAGAATTTGGGTTCTCACTTGCCATGTGTGGGACCAAGAGCCAAATTGAGCCTGGGAAAGCCCAGGAACAAATGTAGACAACTCAGATTATTTGATCAAGAAAAGAACGGAAAAACGATTTGATCGCCTAGGTTTTCCTTAAGTTATTGCCTGATTTTGTGGATACGAACGTCTTTCCCCCTTTAGCTAAATTCTTCCCCCCACTAGGAAACTTGAGTTGTGACATGGCGAGGTAAGATTTCCACTGCTCTTATTGAAATTCAACCATAAAATTCCAATTTCATATGAGTAAAACTCTATTTGGTCAACAGAGCGAGTCAAAAAGCATAATTATAGGTTTGTATAATGTAACTGGTGAGGGAGCTTCAGAATACATCGGGGAAATCGTTTGGCCTTTTCTAGGAAATGACCCACAAATGTGTGCTTACCCCTTTTCCATTTTTAAAAATCTGGTGCGTGCGCCTAACACAACTTTCACTTACCAACTTACTTAGATTAGAAATTAATGCGTTTTGTTAATGCCACTTCTCAAAGTTACACATTTTTCCACATTCATTTCTTATTTTTGTTTTCATTTTCTCTATAAAAAACACTAATTTTTTTTATATTTAAATAAAAGTTTATTTGTGATAATTCGGCAATGCTAGCATAATAATCCAAGTCGTCTGATTTTATAATTCTCCATGTACTTGTTGAAAATTTCATTTAGTTGCCATGAAACAAATAATTTCCATAATTCAAATAACAAATGAACGGAACGGCTTAAATTATGAACAATGGTCTGTCATTAAAGGTGTACTACGCATGCTTGGGCCCAACGTGTTTTATGAGTTGAATGAATATTTTTCTTTTTTTCTCCTCTATATGTTTACTTGATTTTTATCATATCTCATATTTAGCCATTTCTTATTTTTAGGCGTAACGAGAGACAGTTAATTTCTCCATATAAACAAAAACAATGGTACATTATAGGAAACAAAAAAACAAACAAAAAAGGCCCCTACCCCATTTAAGCCCCCTCAGAACATTTAAATAATGATAAAGCTTAACCTAATCTAATCTAATCTAAAGGCGCTATGGTCCTTGCAGGACCCTGGCCTCCTCAGCAATCCTCTTCCACTCCAACCTGTCCTCAGCTGCCCTTCTCCATCCAGAAACACACAATTACCGAAGGTCTTCCTCCAGATCCTGCAGCCAATGCAGTCTTGGCCTACCTCTACTCCGTTTACCACCAGGGTGTCCCTCCATTATCATTTTCGGGAGCCTACCACCTTCCATTCTTTGTACGTGCCCCAACCATCTTATCCTGGCACTCTTGATGGTGGAAACAAGATCTGGAGTTCCATAAAAATCTCTTAACTCCGCAATTGTTCTCATCCTCCAGCGATCTCCTTGTTTGGTAGGGCCAAAAATTCTTCTGAGGATTTTCCTCTCCCATGTGCTTAGCAGCCTTTCATCATTGTGTGTAAGCGTCCAGGACTCGCTCCCATATGTTACCACTGGCTGTAGGACCGTACGGTACACTCTTATTTTGAGGGTTCTGGATATCTCCCGATTTTGAAAGATTTTCCTTAGGGACCAATAGCATCTATTGCCAGCTATTATCCTAGCCTTAATTTCTTCCCTAACATTATTATCCTCCGTGATAACAGTGCCTAGATATTTAAACTTTGGTACTCTCTCAAAGCGGTATCCAGCCCCCTCAATATGTCTGTTTCCTGTTTCTTTCTTGCTGGTTACCATATATTTGGTTTTTCCTGTATTGATTGCCAGTCCCATCCTTCTAGCGGATACTTCACACTCCTCAAAAGCTCCAAGTAGTGCACTGGCTGTTCTTCCTGTAATCACAATATCATCTGCAAACGCTAGATGTTGTGTCAATCTGTTGTAAATACATCCTCCTGGCCTTGTGCGGATCGACCTCATGACTACTTCTAGCACCATACTAAATAACACTGGGGAAAGAGGATCGCCCTGCTTAACACCTTTCTGAATGTTAAACTCTTTTGACAGTTCTCCTTGAATTTTTACAACTCCTTTGCTGTCTTGAAGGGTCATCCTGATAAGTCTGATTAGCTTTTGAGGACATCCTAGATACTTTGAATTTGAGTACATTGCATCTCTGTCTATGCTGTCATAGGCTTGTTTATAGTCTATAAACAAGTGGTGAAGTTCAACATTCCATTCCCAGCATTTTTCAAGCATCATTCTCATACTGAAGATGTGGTCACTTGTAGATCTACTAGGACAGAATCCACATTGATAATTACCAAGAACCTCTTCCGCTCTCTTGACAACGCGCTTCATTAGTAACATTGAGAGAACCTTGTAGACCGTGCACAGTAATGCAATTCCCCTATAATTTCGACAATCTAATTTGTCCCCTTTTTTATGGATTGGCAATATAACAGCCACGTTCCAATCCTTTGGCATTTCCTCCTTCATCCATATCTGTAATATTAGCTCATATATTTCTCTATGAAGTGTCTCCCCTCCAAATTTTAGTGCTTCTGCTGGTATACCATCCATTCCTGGTGCTTTATTATTTTTTAGTGTCATAATAGCTTCTTCTACTTCCTCAGGATCTGGAGGCTCCAGCTCTGTATCTTCCTCTGCCATGACGAGTTCGCAATTTATCTCCTTAGGGTTTTCCTCTGGGTTTAGCAACTCTTCGAAGTAGTCCTTCCACTTGTCTATCACATAATTTTTGTCTCCCACAAGTCGACCTTCCTTGTCCTTGCAAAAAGATATACGGGGTTGAAATCCTTTTTTGATTTTTTTTTACTCTTCCATGAAAATGTCTGCTATTTTTGTTTTCAAAATCCCTAAGCATTGCTTCCAGATGTTCCTTTTCATATTTTCTCTTTTTATTTCTGCACAGCTGCTTTACATTTTCTCTTTTCTGTCTGTATTCTTCCATGGCTTGCCTGGTATATATCTTTGTAGCATCCTTTTATATGCTATTGCCTTCTGCTGTACCGCTATTTTACATTCCTGGTCAAAACAACAGTTCTCCCTTTTCCTTTTTTCTTCGCCTAATACCTCTTCAGCGGCCTTCCGAACAGCTTCACTTATTTTGATCCATTTGTTTTTGACATCTTCCTCTTCCGTGTGTAGTGTATTGTTTCGGAGATTCTCTTCCACTTTCCGTATGTATAGTCCTTGCTTCTCCGGATTTTTCTCCGGATTTTTACTAGAAAGAGGATTTTTTTTTTTTTTTATGATAAAGCTTACCTGATATTAAAGAACACCTAATTTTCATTACACATGACGAATTTGATGAAAATCGTTAAAGCCGTTTTTGAGATAATCGAAAAAAAGGTAAAAATTGGAAAAAAGTTATGAAATAAAGTGCTCCCTCCGTTTGACCAATTTTGATGAAATGTTGGCTATCACATCTTTGGCATATACTTACATCAAATACCCAGTTTGATCAAAATCGTTAAAGCCGTTTTTGAGTAAAAAAAAAAAAACACGTGAAAATGATACAAAATGTATTAAGTAAAGTACCCCTCCGGTTGATCAATTTTGATGAAATTTTTACTGTCATATCTGGGGCATATTAATACATCAAATACTCAGTTTAATAAAAATCGTTTGAGCCGTTTTTGAGAAAATCGAAAAAAACGTAAAAAGTTATTAAATAAAGTACCCCCTCCCTTTCAGCAATTTTGATGAAATATTTGCTGTCACATCGCAGGCATATACATACACCAAATACCCAATTTCAGGTTCGCAAGGTTTATAGTTTTTGAGCTAGTCTGTTCACACACACATACACACTCACACAAAAACACACACACACACACACACACACACTCACACACAGCCCTTCATTTGGATCTGCTTATCAGCTTTTTTACCTTTATGTCCCTTTCCAACAACTAAAATTCTACTTGAATGTCAGTGTGAGTGTGTGCGTGTGCGTGTGTGTGTGTGTGTGTGTGTGTGTGTGTGTGTGTGTGTGTGTGTGTGTGTGTGTGTGTGTGTGTTTTTGTGTTTGTGTGTGTGTGTTTTGTTTTTGTGTGTGTGTGTGTATGT